>PVJH01025108.1:0-32006 GCA_004026705.1 Nesogale talazaci
CTCTGAGCTCCCGTCAACAGCAGCTATGAGTCACCACTCCCTAGGGAAACTGAGACGCTCCAGGGATCACTAGCTGGTGGGGCGGCTCACCTTCTGGCCGCAGCAGGAGGAAGCCGTTCAGAGAACAGAGGACCACCGCTCCAGGTGCCAGCCTGCCAGTTCAGGCCAGTGAGAGTGCCTACCCACACTTAGTTGCCTCTGAAAGGTCGGGATGGGTGGGGGTGGCCATGTCCTTTGATGCTCTTTGGAGTAAAGAGAAGGAGCGCAGCCGGGGCCCAAACACAGACCCAGCATATACTCACTGCCAAGCCCATTTCACAGATGCCCAGACTGAGGCTCAGAGGAGCTTAAGGCTTGCCCCGGACCCACACTAATGAGCGGTGGGGCTGAGAGTCAACCCCAAGTCCTGTTTGGCTCTCAGCCCCACTCTTAAGAGAAGGCAGAGGGGCTGTGTCTGAAAATCATGTTATACTGAACTGGGGATACCTGCCCCCCCCTACACACACACACACACACACACACACACGCATGTGCACCAGGAAGGTATTTATAATCCAGGACTTAAGAACAAAACCAGACGGCCACCCAAACTGGATGGATTCCTAAGGAAGGGGCATGTAGGGCTGGATAGTCCAGATCTGGAAGAACAGCTTGGGGAAGGTGGGGTGGGGGTGGAGGAGGAGCGGCTGAGAAAATGTTTGGGGATAAGGAGCACCTCTGGGAACAGGAAGCCATCTGTGGCAGGGGTTTGTCTTGACCTAAGATGTTTGGACAGGAAGGACATGCTCCCCGGCGTAAGAAAGCAGTTAGAAAATGAAGAAGCTGTGTTTGTTCAAGTCCATCCGAGGACAGATGATTAGGACATGACGGAAAGCAATTAAGACGCTTCTCCCTCGCCGGCTGATCAAGTTGTGACTGGAAAGGAGTTTCCACGGGGGAAGGGGCGGGGGGGGGGATGCTGGGGAGCCAACCGGTAGCTTGAACACCATCTCTAATGAGATGCCCAGCGTGAGCTCAGAACAGTAGATGCCTCGCGGATGCCATCAGCCAGCCCTCCTCCATCAACATGCCCCACCCCTCCAAGAGACCCATAAAAGCCAAGGGAGCCAGGAGTCCCCAGAGACTGTCTCCTCTGTCACTGTTCCACACGCCTTCACCGAAGACTTCTTCCCACCACCGTCCTCATCCACCATGTCCCGGCAGTCCTCGGTCACCTTCCAGACCAGCAAGCGCAGGGGCTTCAGCACCACCTCGGCCATCACCCCAGCTGCAGGGGGCTCCCGCTTCAGCTCGGTCTCGGTGGCCCGCTCCTTGGGGGGCAATGGGGGCCTGGGAAGGGTCAGCGGCTCTGGGGTTGGCTTTGGGAGCCGCAGTCTCTACAACCTGGGAGGGACGAAGAGAGCCTTGGCCAGTGGGTGCAGCAGCAGCTTCCGGAATGGCTTTGGCAGCAGGGCTGGCAGCGGGTATGGCTTTGGAAGTGGGGTCAGCAGTGGATTTGGCTATGGCGGTGGGGCTGGAGGGGGTTTTGGGGGTCCTGGATTCCCTGCCTGTCCCTCTGGTGGCATCCAAGAAGTCACCGTCAACCAGAGCCTCCTGACTCCCCTCAACCTGCAAATCGACCCCACCATCCAGCGGGTGCGGAAGGAGGAGCGGGAGCAGATCAAGACCCTCAACAACAAGTTCGCCTCCTTCATCGACAAGGTGAGACGAGGACCTCATCTTTTCTACTGGGTGGGTGGGGGGGGGAGGCGGTCAATGCACCGAGTTCTCCAGGGGCCCGGGTGCATGCAAAAGCCTCCTGAGGGCATTGGCTCGTGCAGACTCCACAGGCGCTGAGCATTGTAAAGTCAGACTTCTCTTGGACCCCCTTTAGAGCTGTGAGATGCGGTTCTGTCCATCACCAGGGGGGAGTTGAGTTGTTTCTGCACAGTGGAGAAGCATCTCCACTGAACAGACACACTAAACCAAGCACGAGCAGCATCAAGAATATAGGATCTCCCCAGAGAGCCCTCTCGGGAGCCCTGATGGTGCTGTGGACCGGGCGTTGGCTAGGTGTGGGACTCAAGGTTGGCAGTTCAAACCCACCAGCTCCCCTGCAGAAAAAAGAGGAGGCTGTCTACTTCCATGAAGATTTATAACTTTGGAAACCCAAGGAGTTGGAGTTGACTCAATGGCTGTGTGTTTGGTTTGGGTATAGAGGCCTCGAGCCCCACTCCCCCTGGTTCCATGGATGTCCCAGGGAACACGGCAGTAGGTGCGTGAGTTTCCTCATTTGGGGTTGGTGTTGTCAATGACATAGTTCCCCTACATGCATCAGGTGTAAAAAATACCTTTCCCCCTGGATCAATAGGGGAGGTGTCTGACTCTACATTCTCCAGTCCTCAAGATTTGATCCCTTTCTTCCCCCCTCCAGGTGCGGTTCCTGGAGCAACAGAACAAGGTGCTGGAGACCAAGTGGAGCCTCCTGCAGGAGCAGGGTTCTAGGAGCGTGAAACACAACTTGGAGTCCCTGTTTGACGCGTACATCAGCGAGCTGCGGAGGAATCTGGATGGCCTCCTGTCTGAGAGGGGCCGGCTGGACGGTGAGCTGAGGAACATGCAGGACGTCGTCGAGGATTTCAAAGTCCGGTAAGTGGAGGACAGGCTTCTTCTGGGCATCTGTGGGCATCCCAGGAATCCTCCTTCAGAGGACCAGAAGAGGTGCCAGGGAGTAGATGCCACTGTCTTACTTGAGAGACTTGGGACTTAACACTGTCCTAGATGTTGAAGGCAGCATGGTGGGGGGGAGTCACCCAAGGACCCAAGTCCCATCTTGTCTCGTCTCACCCACCCACATGCTTGCACAAGGACCACAGAGTCATATACATGGAGGGCTGCAGACCAGCAGAACCATGTTTCCCAGGCAGTTAGTGTTAAGCACCACTGGGCAGGAGCTGCGAAGGAATCTGCCACTTGGCCAGCTTGCATTGCAGGACACGTGTGAGCTGGGTCGTGAAGA
This sequence comes from Nesogale talazaci, assembly GCA_004026705.1. Lineage (NCBI taxonomy): Eukaryota > Metazoa > Chordata > Mammalia > Afrosoricida > Tenrecidae > Nesogale > Nesogale talazaci. The sequence goes on from PVJH01025108.1 coordinate 2,999, forward strand.
GAGGCGGTAAAGGAGAGGTGGGAAAGAACACAAGGCAGCCTGGCTGTCCTCGTGAGGCCAGTTGGGACTGCCCATCATGCAGGCTGCCGTAGGTGAGGTAGCCAGTGGAAAGGGATGACCCCAGCTAACGACGTAGCAGGCTGACCCCTGGTTTCTGCGTCTGTGCTGCTCATCTGCTACCCTGAGGTGTGGTGAAAGTGGACCTAAGTCTGCTAGGAACAGAGTCCTGAACAGATGAAATCTTCTTCATTGTTTCAGCAGGCATGTGAGAGAGGACTTTTTCAAAGAGTGGGACTACACAACTATGAAAAGATAAAGTTGCATAAGTACATAATCCCCTCTTTAAAAAAAACCCTTCTGGTAGAAGAAACGATTCTGATTTTATAGAGGGCAGAGACCCAGAGCATCAGTGAGTCACAGAAGGTCACTGACAGGTCAATGGGAGAGCCAGAAAGGACTCGTGGTTTCTTGGCTCTTGCCCCATGATGATGGTTCTCCTTGACCCGGGGAAGAGTTCAATGCAGCCCTTGCTCATCAGCTCACCTCCCTCCCCTAACAGGTACGAAGATGAAATCAATAAGCGCACCGCTTCTGAGAACGAGTTTGTTGCCCTGAAGAAGGTGAGTGCAAATGTCTTTCCAAGGAAAAGGCTCAAATGGGAATCATAGACTGGGGCTGACCCACCCTAGGGTCACCCACAGAAAGCCAAGCCATATCAGCCTTGAGAATGTCCAGAGCACTCACACCTGCTGAAATGGCCTCTCTGGGTTCATGGCTCCACTGACCTCTCTCTGTTTTCTGCTCATCCCTCTTCTTCAGTGTTATCCCTCCTCCCCAACTCCAGTCCCTCCAAGCAGAGTTGCCTAAAAGTCCTTCGAGGAGCACCAGAAAAGAGTTCTCCCAGCTTCCTTTGGGTGTCCTGCTTTAAGTCAGGGTCTCAGCGAAGGCTCCTATGCTGTCGTTCCAGGATGTGGATGGTGCCTTCATGAACAAGGTCGAGTTGGAGGCCAAGGTCAACTCTCTGACGGACGAGATCAACTTCTTCCGGATGTTCTATGAGGCCGTAAGCATTTACACAGCCTGTTGTTTGGCTCCTAGATTTGCAGCCTAGAAAGTAGTGGCTGCTCCCCAAAGTGCCACCTGCCCAGTGCCCCCCCTGGGGCTGGAGGATGAGCAGGGACCCTGAGCTGAGGTACTGCTGGAAGCACCATGAACCCTGCCCTGTGGCAGAACAACTCCTAACCTGGAGCGTGTGCTGACTCCCAAAGTCCAGGTGACGAGGTCGCATTCCCAAGGACTCCTGGCTTCTCCCTTCCTCTTCCCAGACAAGCTCAGAAAGCTCAGGTGCTCCTGTTCCTCAGCCAGGTGCTTCTTGATTTTCTAGGATGTCCCATTAGGGCACCACCTCTGAAGGCAGAGAGTGGGGTCTATGGAAGGAGGGTAGAAATGGAGACAGGGGCGATCATAACATACAGTGGACACAGGGCCCCCCAATTCACTCCATCCCAAAGAAGGCTTCTATGCCAAGGCATGAACCACACAGTTCAACGTCAGGTCTTCGTCATTTGAATACATAGGGAACACTCACCTCCCCTGCACTCCAGGGAAGCCCACCCGATGGGGGCTTTGAAAAGTGATGCTGGGAAAACATGACCTTCACCCCAATTGGGACCCAGAGCTTTCCCAGGCATTAGCATAGCACCCCCTGCATGTTCGTGGGTTCCCCAGGAAGAGCCTGGAAGACTGATGAAGGGACTCCGGAGCTTGTGAGGGCATTGGCCGTGCGATCTTAGGAAGGCTGCCTGTTCCGCTTGCATGCTGAGCTCAGTGTCTTGGCAGGAGCTGGCCCAGATGCAGACGCAGGTCAGCGACACGTCCGTGGTGCTGTCCATGGACAACAACCGCAGCCTGGACCTGGACAGCATCATCGCCGAGGTCAAGGCCCAGTACGAGGACATTGCCAACCGCAGCAGGGCTGAGGCCGAGTCCTGGTACCAGACCAAGGTGGGTGTGGCCCCTTGTGTGGTAGGTCCCAAGTCCAGTGTTCTCTGGGGCCCGGACTCATCACTGACCTCTTGGCCACCGGCCTCAGGAAGCACACGAGTGTTTCCAGTTGTTTCGGGGTGGTGGAAATGCCCGTGCCGTGAAGTGGATGTGAAGACCTAGCCATGCAGACTGCTTGGGGTCAGAGAGGCACACCCTCCCCGCCATCCTTGGGTCTTACTTGGGGGCTGGATTCCAGAACTCAGGAGCCATCTGGAGACAGTCAGTGCCTGCAGTTTGTTTGCTCGCTGGGTGTGAACTGAGCTCTGAGTGCGCGGTGAGCAGGGCTTTAGGTTTGTGCGTGAAGACGCCGCAGACAGAGGAGGCCAGGAAGCAGAGGGGCAATCAGGGGAGCGGGGAAGGTACCAAGAATAAAAAGATGCCAAGAGGAGGCGGGGTTCCATTTCCATTGGACTTGGACGCAGTGAGGGACTGGAGGTTGCCAAAGGGGTGAAGATACTGAAGGGGGGCTGGAAGGCGGGGCTGAGTGCTTGGCTAAGCAAGAAAGCCAGGGAGTTGAGTTACTGAGCCAGGGATCAGCCGGGCAGGGGGAGGTCTGACTTTGTGGGGTGGGCGGTCTCGACTGGTCAGTGCAACCAGATCTGATTATTTCTGCCAAATCCAGACCCCTCACAGAACAGCTGCTTGTCCCCAAACAGCTCTGTGACTTTGCCTTTCTCTAACCCAGGGGTTCTCAAACTGTGGGTCGAACGACCCTGTCACAGGGGCCACCTAAGACCACCGGAGAGCACATGCATAGTTCCACGATATATATTTACATATTGTTTTGTGATGAATCACGATGCTTTCATTCTGTTTAATTATGCCCAATTTGTAGCACTGAAAACACATCCTGCTAATCAGATAGGGACACATACATGATGATTCATAACAGTAGCAAAATGATAGTGATGAAGTGGCAGCGAAAATCATGTCATGGTTGGGGGGAGGGGCCCCCACCACACATGAGGAACTGTAGGAAAGGGTTTTGACATAGGAAGGGTGAGAGCCACTGTTCTAGCCATTGTCTTTGTCCCTTGGGGACGGCAGTGCGGCGGACAGGAAGGAGGGGGTCAGGTGTTTGGGCTGCGGCCTATGGAAGCAGCCCCGTGTCAGTGAGAAGGGGTGCAGGACCTTTCCCCCCAAAGGGAGTGGCTTAAATGAACAGCAAACAATTCCTGGTGTGGCTGTGACGGTGGTGCCCTTGGATTGTGTGTGCGGGCAGAGGAAGCCGTGCTAGCCGGCACCTGCAAAAGGGCGTGGGTCTTCGTCCGAGCAAGGGCTCCTTCTTCAGCCCTCATTTCTCCTGTACTGTTCTGTGTCCTGGAGGAGCAGCAAGAGGTGGGGGGCAGGGCAGGGATTCCTTCACCCAGACTTTGACCAGGTGTTTTTGACACCCTCTCCCCGGATCTGGGGGTGAGAAGACCTACCACAAGTTGCAGTCACTGATGGTTGGGACATGTGCCTCCCAAACAGGCCTCCCCATGGACAGCAACCAAGTCACGTTCTTCCTGGAACTCACCTGGGCCCTTCCTGGCCAGGGTCTTCACCCAGACTGTTCCCTCTCTCTGGCATCTCCCACCTCCCCACCTCCAGCACTCCCTCCTCTACACCTGTGGCTTCAGTTATTCTTTTCTGTCCGGCAGAGGCATCTCTCTCTCCAGAAAGACTCCCCACATCTAAATCAGGTGCCTCTGCCTTCTCCCAGGGTCCCGCTCATTTCCTCCATCTGGAATGACAGATGGGAGAACGTGAGGGTTTGATTCGTGCGTCTTCCCCTATGAACTGTGAACTCCAGGGGTTAGGGAGCCAGCTTTGTTCATCCTGATATCCACAGCGCTGAGAGACATGTGCCAGAACCATCGCAGGCGTCAATGTGTGAGGGGCTGGGGTATGGCCAGCTGTGGGAGCACCACAGGGAGCACTCAGCCAGCCACTGAGTCTGCTCTGCTTCCCTCAGTACGAGGAGCTGCAGGTCACGGCGGGCAGGCATGGCGACGACCTGCGCAGCACCAAGCAGGAGATCTCCGAGATGAACCGCGTGATCCAGCGGCTAAGAGCTGAGATCGACAACGTCAAGAAGCAGGTAAAGGTGTGGCCCCGCCAAGCGCTGGCCGCACACCCACGCCTTCCGAGCCAGCGTCCTGTGCACACAGAGCTCAGCGCCAGACCTCCAGGAACGATCTGAGAAACACCCAGGTGAGCCCCTTTCCGCCCCCTCTCCTCGCAGTGTGCCAACCTGCAGACCGCCATCGCCGATGCGGAGCAACGCGGGGAGCTGGCCCTCAAGGATGCCCGAGCCAAGCTGGTGGACCTGGAGGCCGCCCTGCAGCAGGCCAAGCAGGACATGGCTCGGCTGCTGCGCGAGTACCAAGAGCTGATGAACGTCAAGCTGGCCCTGGACGTGGAGATCGCCACCTACAGGAAGCTGCTGGAGGGCGAGGAGTGCAGGTGGGGGCAGATGTACTAACCCCAGCCTCACAGCAAGCTGAGCTCAACCTGCGAGGAGTTCCCAGGCACCCGGGCTTCTGCAGGACCCTTCTCACCTGGAAAGAAAGGCGGGAAAACACAGGTGGAACTGGGCAGTGACAGAGTGTGATCTACTGATCCAGAGATTCGTTACAAATCCCTGTATTTGCGGTGCATGCGCACCCTGTAGAAATCTAGGATCTGATGGAACCTGTAGAAATCTAGGACCTGATAGTGTCTTAGTGGTCCAATCTATCAAAGGAGAAAGTCGGCTATCTGATAGGTCTGCATAGGGGATCCAGAAGGCTCTAAGCTGAAAGTAAGCAGCTCCAGTTTCTACTTCACTAGTCTATCTCTCACTCGCTACCTGGCCAAAGAAAGCCAGTATGGCCTCTCTCTGGACGTCAGTTTCTTCAGTGACGGGGTGAGGAGGTGAGATCACAGGATCCCCAAAGGTCAGGGTGCGCTGTGTGCTCTGCCAGGTACCAGCTGCAGAACTGCACGCAAATTAACTTCTCTCTAAAAGGAGGTCCCCAACAGTCTAAAACATAAGAGACCTTGAAACTCACCGCGAAGCTCTCCCAAAGCAGTACCAACCCAACTCACTGCTGTGAAGTGGATGGCGATCCACAGTGGCGCTGTAGGTCAGGGTTGACCTCCAAGACGGAAGCTCTTTGTGGGAGCAGAGAGCCAGCCCCGTCTTTCTCTCTCCGAGTGGCTGTTGGTTTCGGACTGCTGACCCTGCTGTTAGCACCCCAATTCGTCGCTGCTACGCTGCCGGGGTTCTTAGAATGGCACGAAACTAGAGTTCGATGCATGTAAGCCATCCTTCCATTGAGAGATCAAAGACACAGCTTTGGAAGCAAAAGAAGCTGGCTTCGTAACTAGTCTTGTCTCTGTGATCGAGCGGGTTGACCTCGCTGAACCCCAATTTCTCCGTCTGTAAAATTGGGTGAACAGTATCTCTCTAACGGGGCTGTAAGGAGCCCTGGGGGCTCCGTGGGGTCCAGGGGGGCAGCTCACTGCAAGGTCAGCAGTTTCAACCACCAGCCCTTCGTCCAGAGAAAGATGAGGCTTTCTGTTCCAGTTAAGAGTTAAGAGCCCTGGAAGCTCACGGGGGCATTTAACTCTCCTCTGTGCAGCAGGGTGGTGTGAAAGGGAATCCACTGGGTGGAAGCCAGTGGGTGATGGGGCTGTTGAAAGGACTCAGTGTCATCATTTAAGTAACCAAGTAACCGGTGCTCGACCAATGTGGGTTCTTTCTAATATTCCAAGTATGTGTTTATGAACGGATGCCAGATAAGTGCTCAAGACATTCAGGCCAAATTGCTCTCAAGCAGCTAAGATAATAATAGACTCATTATGGCTATTATTACTTTATGAATCAGGCAGCCTCCCCACACCTAGTACGGGCCCAGTACGGGCCCGGGGCATGACAATGGCCCATTGTGGAGAGGAGAATCTCTGGCTGCTTAACCAGCCACAGGTTTCCAATGGATGACAGTGTATGGTTAGTTTCAATTGCCTTTGGCGGTCTCATTCGTCTACGCCAAAAATGTCATCTGAAATGACAGGTTCCATTCCCAAGCCCTTCAAACTCCATGCTATTTTATTCATTAGATTACTCTTTTTACTACTATGGGTCCTGAAATAGCTTCCATCTGCACTACCACTGCAGCAAAAGCCTTCAAAACCCTTTTAAAATGCCCTGAAGTTGCCCTAAGACCAAATGCTGAAATGTCATTTCAAATCCCCCTAAGCTACTTGATGTGATAATGACTTCCTCTTCCCCTTCCTCCTAACCAGGTTGAGTGGAGAGGGTGTTTCTCCTGTTAACATATGTGAGTATGAGCACCCCCCCCTTCATTTTGCATGTCTGTGGCTCGTGGGGTGATGGGGGGAAGGAGCAAGAAGCATATGAGGAGACCCTGAGATAGGGTCCCTCTGAAGCTTTGAGTCCATTAAAAGAGAGAGAGACCTACAGGAGGAGGGAGAGTTTCTGACTTCTTTGCAAGAGAGATGGCATGACAGAAGCAGACAGGGGGAGGTCTGCCTCAACCCAATCACTCTGCATGGGCTTACAAGACACCCGTGGACCAGGCCTCCCACTGCCAGGGTTCCATGCCTTTCTTGCTGGGTTCACAAGTCCAGCTCAGAGAAGAGCATTCTGTGCAGGCCAGAGTCGCCTGGCTTGACTGCCGTCTTTGGAGGGAGCCTTCTGACTGGACACAGAGCTTGGCCGACTGGATGGCTGCTCCCCAGAGTAGAATGCAGGTGCAGCCCCCTGGCTTGACTCACCTCTGCAGAGAGTCACTACGGACACTTTTCAAAGAAGCAAGGAGAAAAAGCTCACTGCCCTCCAGTCAGGGCTGAGCCACAGTGAGCCCCGTAGTAGTAGTTCTCTGAGACTGATCTTAGAAGTGGAGAGTCCAGACTCCTTTCACAGGAACTGCAGGTGGCTTCAAACTGCCAACTCTGCAGATGGTAGCCCCATTCATCATCACAGCACCCCCAGGATCAAATAAGGCGGGGGGGGGGGAGTATCATCAGCATCTCCATCTGAGATGGGAGAGGTTGGGCTGAGGGCCAGCAAATTGCTGTAGGCTTAGTGCTGGCTCAAGGCCCACAGAAATGCCTTTTGCAGCCTACACTCTCCATGTGAGTTGAGGGTCTCTGCATGGTAAGGGAGTCATCCATGCACCGGGTTGTACCAGATGGTCCTTCCAGGAGCAGAGAGCCCTCTGGACCACAAATTGGTCTCCCTCCCTGATGCCTTTGTCTAGGTTCCAGAGGAGCCTGGGGGACTAGATAGGTTCCCTGCTGAGGCTTCCTCTCTATTACAAACACACCAGAGAATAGCTCCTCAGCCTTTTGGCTAAGATCCTGTGTAGTAGCTGTTCTTATCAGTTTAATAGCTGATGCGTCCTCTATCCCAAGACAAGATATTAAATAGATTTAGGAGCTTGCTCTGTCCATTCCACGTATCGCCCTGGTATGGCAGTACTTTCAGGAACAGGGCTCCCCCTCGGAGGGGGGGGGACACAACAAAAACCACACACACACATAAGAGTTTTTGTGGTGAATTCAAAGTAAGGTACTAAGTTTAAGATAGTGGGTGGCTCTACCCCAGGCGAAGAATGTGTGGAGAGGGACAAGAGGAGTGGACTGGGCGGGATTGATCTGTCAGTTAGACCATCCACGGATCCAGAGACTCGGCTGAGGGACCTGGTAAATAGCCCAGGTGCCTCCTGCCCCCAGAATGAAAGGAAACTCGGGAGCCCAGCTTAGAGAAGACGGGAGGAAGGGAGCGAGAGAAGGAGGGAGGGAAGGAAGAAGCCACAGGGAAGAGGGAGATAGGGTCATGTGGGGGTCTGGAGGGCAGGTGGGCTTGAACAGTTTCCAGGAGGAGAGCTCCCCTCCAGCAAGGGGACAGCGGGCTGAGCAGCAGACACTATTCAGACTGGGAACATGCCCGGCGGTGGGCGGGGTATAACGTGGGGGGAGTGGCCTAAGCTGGTGAGCTCATTGAGTGGGAGGAGCAACTGGAAGGTAACCCATGCGACCCCTCACCCCATTCTAAGGAATTCAGGGCCTAGGTCCGGACACACACACACACACACACACACCGGGTTTGCTCCACGCCGACCCCTCTGCTCTCTCCCGGCAGCTGTGGTCACCAACACCGTTTCCAGTGGCTACGGCAGTGGCGGCGGCCTTGGAAGTGGGAGCCTGGGTCTTGGTGGCAGCAGCGGCTATTCTTTCACCACCAGTGGCGGGCACAGCCTGGGCTCAGGGCTCGGGGGCTCTGGCCTCAGTGCCTGCAGCGGCCGTGGCCTCGGGGGCAGCGGTTCCAGCGTCAAGTTTGTCTCCACCACATCCTCCAGCCGGAAGAGCTACAAACACTGAGTGTGGCCACCCACCGCCTCACCGCACCCTGGGCATCTGCCTCTTCCCCCTCTTTCCTCCAGAGGCCCGTCGATCCTTCTGAAAGCTGAGCCCCGTTCCCTGGCCTCTTCAGCCTCGCCAGCCCAAGGAACACACACCACCCCTCTGTTCTAGACACACGGCGTCCGCTCCCTTGCAAGAGTCACATCGGCCGCTCTTGGAAGCAGACAGTCCGGCAGTGACCCCCTCAGGCCCACCCTCCTCCAGATGTGGAGACAAGGGCCCACTGGATGCAATGCCATCAGCCAGGCTGTCTCGCGGTGTTTATAAGCAGCCTACTGGGAGGGGGTGCCCCCTCGGTCCCCTCCCTGGAATGTGTCTATTAAAAAGCATGTGTAATGTGTTTGGGCGCCAGCCCTGTTTGGAACCGTGTGGAACACAGAGCGATTCACCTCTGCCTGTTCTTCCCCCAGGACAGGGTGTCACAGCATGGAAAGTTCAGAACATATCACACCTGCCCCCCCCCCCAACTCCCTCCCCGCCCCTCCTCAGAGCCCCCACAAAAGGCCAGGGAAATACAAGGAGGGCAGCCGGCCACCCAGCCTCGGCTCTACTGTGTCCATTAGTCCCCACTGCTCCTCTGCAAGGGGTGGGGGGGAGGGAGAAGACAGCCTGTTTGGGAGTCATGGACCCTGGACAGAAGCCCTGTCCAGCCTCTCCCTCGGGATGCCCAGCAGGGCAGCCTCTGTCCCTCCCTACGCTGGGCTGTTCTGGGACACTGACCCAGCCCTCCTACCCACCGGCAAAGGGGCTCAATTGTTCCCTGGCAGCTCTAGACTTGCAGAGCAGAGAAATAACAGGCCACATGGAGGGAACAGCAGCAGCCGGAGTTAAAAGTCAGCCCTGGGGGCCAGGCTGACACAGAGCAAGAAGCCATTGAGGCCCATAATTGCAGGCAGCAGAGAGAGACATCCGGGAAGCTCCCACATTCCTGAGTTTACAAGCCCCTGGGACCCCTCTCATCAGGCCAAAGCCAAAGAAAGGGGCCTCCATTGTTGTGGGCCAGGAAGAGGGTGCGGTCAGCGGTCCAGACCAAGCTCAGGGCTGAAGGAGATCTGGAAAACAAGCTTCCGGGGCAGGATCTGACCAGGGAGGGAGAAGCCGAAATCCAGAAAAGACAGATGTGGATGAGACCCAGGGGTTAGCATTGTGCAGGGCTGGGAGGGAGAAGGTCGCCAGATGGGAAGGCCAGCCAGGGTCATTTAAAATGTCCCCAGGCCCACTGTGGAGGGCAGGTCAAGACGGGAGGAGCTGGGGATCCTTGGACAAGTTGCCTCTTCCTGCAGAGCCTGTTGTTCCCACCCGTGACTCCTGCAGCGGCCCAGAGCCCGGGACCTGGAGTCTGACTACCTGGGTTCTGATGGCTACCCGAACATGCGCTGCCCCTGCGCCCCAATTGTGATCAGAGCTGCCCAAGAGGGGGTTGCAGATGAAAAGCAGCCTCCCCTCTCCCCACCCCACGGTGTCGTCACTGACCCCTTGGGGCGGTGGTCCTGAATCAGGGCAACCCCAGGAGTAGCACTGTCTGTGGGGTGCTTGTCTTCCTGTCAAACGCTTTGGTTTGGAAGCTGACATGCTCCCACGCCAGTCCTTCTAAGGAGAGTTGCACAAGCCTTAGCCTCGAGGGGGCAGGTGGTCGGGGCTTTCCTTCCACAGTCCCACTCACTGGTTGGGCTTAACCCACCCACCTTCAGGGTAGCAGTCAAACACAAACCTTTCAGGGACCCCCTCCACTGGGCACGTTGGGAGCCCCTCCCCACGATAGATGCTCGGTCAAACTTGGCGTCTGCTTATTATTCCTATCACCGAACTCACAGGGCTCTTGTGGGAATTAGAGATACTGCTCTGTGATGGGCCCACTACGTGGTCAGGCACGCGCCGTGTGCCTGGTGATGATCGCTGTGATTCTTAGTGACTGGGTTGGCAGAGTGCGGAGGGGTGTTTAGGCTCACGGGGCCAGACCCGGGAAGGAGAGGGGAGGAGCAGGTGAGAGGTGGTGGTGGTGTCAGTGGCGGGGGAGGCGGGGGGTGCAGGAAACCCCGGTCTTCTCCAGGCCTGGTCCTGCCCTGGGTAGGGTGTTCCCCAGGGCGATTAGGGGGCAGGAAGATGGGCCGTGGCCAGACATGCCATTGAGATGAACTCAAACAAAGTGGTCTTTGATCTTCGCCAGCCAAGCCCAGCTCCTGGAAGGGATAAAAGTCCAGGAGGGCTTGAGAGAGCTAGCCTCAAAGGATCCTCACTCCTTGGACATCCTCGCTGCTCTTCTGACCCTCGGGCACCGGCTTTCACCATGACCCAGCGATCCTCCGTCACCATCAAGTCAGGGGGCACCCGGAATTTCAGCGCTTCCTCCGCCAACCTCCTCCCGGGCTGCAGGACCAGCTTTAGCTCTGTCTCCGTGTCCCAGGGCGGGAAGTGTTTTGGGGGCAGCCCCGGTGGTGGCTTCGGGACCAGGAGCCTCCATGCCCTGGGGGGTAGTAAGAGGATCTCTGTAGGAGGAGGCGGTTACCGGTCCAGCAGGGCCATCTGTGGGGGCACTGGCTACGGGCTGGGTCTGGGGGGCATTGGGTACAGAGTCGGCGGAGCCTGCAGTAGCTATGGATATGGGGGAGGGATGGCGTCTGGAGCTGGGGGCATCCACGAGGTCACAGTCAACCAAAGTCTCCTGACGCCCCTCCACCTGGAGATTGACCCCTCCCTGCAGCGGGTCCGGAAGGAAGAGAAGGAGCAGATCAAAACGCTCAACAACAAGTTCGCCTCCTTCATCGACAAGGTGAGAGCCAGGCAGCCGGGCGGCCTGCGAATGGGGAAGTTGGGGAAGGGAGGGGGAGTCCGTCCTCACACCTGATGGAGCAGGAAGCACGACCTATCCCCAGACTTGAGCCGTTGGACACCTTTCCCCCTCACTCCCCACAGACAAAGGCACTGTTCCTTTGACACATAAAGACCCTCTGTTTGGTCTCCAGGTCAACAGAGGAAGAGAGATGAGTTTGGGGGAGGGGAGAATGAAGAAAGAGAAATGTTGTGAGTTCATTTTGTGGCTATGGGCCAGGACCCCTTTTCCTTCCCTGTTCAAAAGAGCTAGTCCCCCGCCCCTCCCGCCCCCAAAAGAAGCTTGTAGGCTAGGAGTACAGTTTGGAGATGGCTAAGATGAGGTGGACAGGAAGGGGACACTCCAAGCATGGGCTGCTTTTCTTGCTGGAAGATGAGAGGTATGACTTCATTCCTCTATCTCTTCTCCTGGGGAGCATCCCAGGGATTTCCCCAGCTCTAGGAAGCATTCCCTGTTGTATGACCAAGACCGCACAGCTGCCCTGGTTGGTTGGGCCTGGAAAGAAGCAATTCAAGGCTCAGGGTGATTTAGGCTCCACACCTGGGGTCCGCAGATAGAGGGGTTAGTTAAGAGGCAAACAGCTGAACCCAAGCCAGTCCCTGGACAAACCACCCGACATCTTAGACCTCCGTTGGGTTGGACCCATCAACTCTTGGGCCTCTTAGCAAGTCTGACAAGTCACGCTGTGCCACACCATGTGGACCCAGACGGAGACCGCTGAGGTAGTGGTTCTTAAACTTTATTGCACCCCATCCTCCCCAGAGTCAGAGGTGAGTGGCCAACCAAGGAAGTTGGACTGTGAAGGGAACCAGGTGGCCCCTGCTTTGGCTTAGTTCACCTAAAGAGGAGTGTGGGAATTGAGGGGTTATGAGGGCCGAGGGGACTTGGCTCCTGCGTTCTCATCCTTCCTGTATTCATTCCATGACTAGAGACCTGGGGGCATCCAGCTCATGGGTTAAAACCTTCCATCAACACACTGCTATCTTTAGAGTTGAGGGAGATGCTGGTCCAGCCTGGTCTACGACTGAGACTCCACTGTTCTCCATGTAGGGACTTTGTTCCCCAGGGGCTGTTCCCCCATTAAGGAGAGATGAGCACTGGAAGGAATCAGAGGCTGGGGACCAGACAGGTGCTAGCTGCATAACAGGGAAGACAATATGCAGCTGGAAGGAGATGGAGTAAAATGGGGAGTAAAATGATGGGAGGGCTGGTGAGTTGTTGAATGTAAAATGGGCGATCTGCTCTGTAAGCCTGCACCTAACTCATAATAAAGCATTTCTCTAAACAGCCGTGGCAGCTCCAATCAGCAAGGTGGGGCCAGCAGAGACTTGAGGAGCAGAGAAAGGAAGTAATTTGCTCAAGGTCATCCAGCTAGTGAGGGACATGCCTAAGATTATCCTCAGACCCTCCCACTGAAACTCCAAAGTGACCCCTTCTTGCATTCCTAGAGTGTGTGGGCGCCTGGATCCAGACGGCTGAGCGGGCTGGGCTCGCAGTTCACCTGTCAAACCAGGTCAGAAATGAGTGAGCAGATTGGATTTTATATCCAGAACCTCCTGACTACTTGATGAGACGATAAACTTGTCCAGTCACATCCTGGTAGAGTGTTCTCTTCTGAAGCTGCATACCAGGCTGCAGGCCAGTTTGAGACCTCTCAATGGTTTTCCGACCCTCTGGCTCTTGCTGCCCCTCCTCCCTCTGAACATGGCCACCGCCTGTCTCCCGAGTCCACCGCACCAACATTTGCTTGCTCTCTGCGTCTCAGGCTCCTTTCAGATTGGGGAAGAGGAGGAGCCGGTCACCTGGGTTTTGACGTCCTGCCCAAGATCCCTGCATTGATGGTGACCCTCTTTCCCAGAATCCTTTGCGAGGCCCTCACGTTTTCTGAACTCTGACCGGTGCAGGTGCGGTTCCTGGAGCAACAGAACAAGGTCCTGGAGACCAAATGGAGCCTCCTGCAGGACCAGAAGACCACCAAGATCAACATCGAGCCCATGTTTGAAGCCTACATCAACAACCTGAGACGTCAGCTGGAAGGTCTGGGTGGGGAGCGGACGAGGCTGGAGACGGAGCTGAAGAGCATGCAGGACGTGGTGGAGGACTTCAAGAACAAGTGAGTGGGTGCTCAGCCAGCTTCAGAGCCTGGTCCCAGCTCCATGCCCTTGGGGGTGGGGGGAGGTAGTGGGAGGGGAGAGTAGAAGCAACAAGCAAGGTGGACCCTCTATAAGTGCGTACCCACCGGCACGGGTGTGGCATCTGAAATAGCCTTGACCCTATGGTCAGGTATATGGAGGCTTTGGGCAGGACTGGGCTTTTGATAATACCATGGGAGATATCAAAATAGCACAAAAACTTGTTCAAAGCTCAGAAGAGACGCGTCCATGGGTACGTGCCGCAGTGCGGCCCAAGAGCTTGAAGACCCAAGTGATGGGAAGGGAAACAGCAGGAAGAATGAGGGCTGGTTCTGTTGGACCGCTGTCATGGGGGTGCACCTTCATTGTGAGGGGGTGATAATTGGTTGCCTTTGGAATGGGGGTGAGAGAGGCGGGAAAGTGTTCTTCTACAGCTCTGGTGGCACTCTTTGGGTAAACGCTGGACAGCTCACTAGAAGATCAGAGGTTCAAACCCACCAGCCGCTCCTTGAGGGGGCAAAGAAGGCTGTCTACTCCTGTAAGGAATGATTCATAGCCTCAGAAGCTCTGGAGAGCAGTGGCTCTCAACCGTCCTAATGCCGTGACCTTTAAGACAGTTCCTTATAAAATTGCTTCCATTGCTATTTCATCACTGTCATCTTGCTACTGTTATGAATCGTCATGTAAATATCTGCTAGGCAGGATATAGTTTCATGGTCACAAATTGCCCATCATTAAAGCATCGTGAAAAACCACAGTAGTGAGATGTAATACTCTATTGTGCAATATCTATTTCTAGTTGCAGATCAATGAAATTGTGTCTTGAAGCAGGTGTAGCATATGTAACAACACTCTTCACTCTGGGTACTCGTACATGGGCCTATCTGCATGTGAGTGGACCTGCCTGGAGACAGACAGAGAGGAGCAGTGTCTTGGTTCCTGAGACCATCGGAAAATATGTTTTCTGATGGTCTTAGGCGACCCCTGTGAAAGGGTGGTTCGAATCCCAAGGGGATCACGATCCACAGGTTGAGAACCACTGCTGTAGAGGGCCACAGGGAGTCGGAATGGGCTCCATGAGAGGGGCTTGGGGGTGAGTTGCTTGTAGCAGGAGAGAGGTGCTCGATGGTAAAGCGTTTCCCAGATCTGCTCATCGGCACCCCCAGCGTCCCAACCCCACCCCCTTCCTCAGAACACCAGATCACCCTCCATGCCGCCCGCAGGTACGAAGAAGAAATCAACAGGCGCACGGCTGCAGAGAATGAGTTTGTGGTGCTCAAGAAGGTGAGGAGCGAGGGAAACCCCCCCACCCCCGGCCCCCAGGCCAAGCAGCCCCGTAAGTTGAAATGACAGCCACGATTCCAGCGGCCTAAGGCATGCAACCATCTACGGAGCACGTTTTGCTGTAAAAGTGAGACCCGCTGAGGCTCAGGAGGGTGAAGGAAGTGGGCCCAGGTTACCCCGGTCATCGGCAGTGAGCCGGGATCCAAAAACCCAAGGTCCTTTGTGAATTAACATGTGCCACCCTCCGACCCCCATGTGGTCCTGGTGGGAGAGACGGGTGCAGAAGTGGGTTTTATCTTAAGCTGGGTCCGCAATGAGTTAGATTTTGAAGGATGGGTCAGGAGGACAGGATCACTCTGCAGCACTCTGGGCTGCCCTGCTGCAGGAGGACGGGCAGAAGCTGAGGAGGAGAAGGGGGCGAGGGGGGAGGAAGCTTCAGAGTGGGAGGAGGGGAGGCTTGGAGAGCCCAGAGGCAGTGGAGACCCCAGAGCCCAGGTCAGGGGTTGCTCTCACCAGGGCTCACTGAAGCGTCACCCATAGCTCCAACTGAGGGACAGGATGGCTGCTGTCTGAGAGCTTAGTCCTCACACGGTTTAGACACCTCTTTCCCTGTGGCTCCACTCCATCGCCTGGAATAAAGAAATCCCCTCATCCCCTAACTCACCATCTGGTGGGGGGGGGAGGTGATGCGGAAGGGCTGAACTCGGGTGACAGTGTGTTCTGTGCTACAGGATGTGGACGCTGCCTACATGAACAAAGTGGAGCTGGAGGCCAAGGTGGACGCGCTGATGGACGAGATCAACTTCCTGAGAGCGTTCTACGAAGCGGTGAGCAGGGCTGGCGACTGGTCTCTCTGCTCCTCACCCTGCTCCTTGGGTTGGGACCCTGGGGACAGGTGTTTGCTTCCCCGCCAAGGGAGGAAGCGAGGGTCCCTGGGGCAGGGGAGAAACCCGGATGGGATCTTTGGGACCCAGTGTGTTGTTTTGTTGTCTGAGATAAAAGAGAGATGGGGGTTCCCCAAAGACCTTCCTCTGGTCCTGCCCGCATTGGCCCGGGGCTCTTCCTCGAACAGCTGCAGCCAGGTGCAATGACCTTGGCCAGGAATGACCTGTCGCCTGGTGCTGAGTGGGAGACACATTTGACTTTTCATGCCAGGTCCCAGGTGACATTGATGCAGCTGGTCCGAGCTGACATTTCGGTTGTGTGCGTGTAGGGGGTGGGGAAGGAGGTGGGGATCACTCCTTTAGATGATTCTGGAAAGTGATCATTAGCAAATTAATTATGGACTTGCTGCTTCAAAAGAAATCATATACCTGCATTCACGGATCCTATCTTTACAAAGACCCTCAGAGGCTGGCATCACGGTTAACCCCCCTAAGACTCGGGGGTTACGGGACTCACTGGACAGCTCCAAGAGGCAGAGCTTTCTGGCTCCTTCTGAGGCTCCTGCCTTCCCCAGAGGATTTCTTTATTTGGTGAGAAGAGCGGAGGATTCTCACACATGAGGCATCATGAACCAGACAGGTCACAGCAGAGTGCATTCCTTTGGCAAAGGAGTGAGTTCTAGAAAACCCTGGATAGCATGGCCTGTGTTCCGGAGAGATGGATTGGCCATAAAGGTGCATGCTCAGTGACCCCCTGGTGTCTTTACTGGCCCACAGTGGCAGGGTCTGCTCTGCACGGAGCTCAGGCCCACTGCGAGCTCACGTATCACACCACACGCCTGTCTCAGTTCTCCCCTGTCTGCCTGTTTCAGGAGCTGGCTCAGCTTCAGGCCCAGATCTCTGAGACGTCTGTGGTGCTGTCCATGGACAACAACCGCTGCCTGGACCTGGACAGCATCATCTCCGAGGTCAAGGCCCAGTATGAGGACATCGCTAACCGCAGCCGGGCTGAGGCTGAGTCCTGGTACCAGACCAAGGTGAGGTGTCAGGTCCGGTCAACTCGATGAGCCCTTAGCAAGACCCGCGTTACAAGGACAAACAGGGCAAGAGGATTGGCCTGTCAGCTAGTCCGGTGGGGTTGAAGGGATCGAAGTTGAGCTTGGAGCTTCCCCTCTGAGTACAGGCTGGGTGCACTGCTGGCGGAAGCTGGGGGACTGGCAGAGGGCAGTGAGACATGGTTGGCAGGAGGACAAGCCCCCAATGCCTGTAGCAGAGAGACCAGGGGCAGCCAGATAGCAAAGGCACCAAGACCTGCAGGGAAGGACAGAGGGGTGTGGGGAGAGGCTTGGCTTCCCAGATGAACTAGGAGGTCCAGAGAAGACAGATGGCAATGGATGCCCATAGAGGGACCAAGGTGGGCTGCTTCCAGTGCGCCCAGGAAGCCCGGGCAGAGGTCTGGCCTAGGCCACAGAATGCACATTCCCAGGGGAGAGCCAGGGAGTCTGTGGGCATGGAGAGCAGGGGAAAACAGATAGAGAGGTGAAAGGTCAGGGAGGAGTTGGCAGTGTGAGAGGCCTAGTATAGAGGGAGAGGCGGAGAGGATGCACACAGCCTGGGCTATGAATGCGGACAGTGAGGGTGGGAGTCTGGAGACCCTGTCACAGAGAAAGATGCTCAGGCCACCTCCAGTCACTCTTTCAAAGCCTGCCGGGACATGCCTCCCAGCTGAACTTCCCTGTGAACGACGGAGCCTGAGTGGTTGTGCTCCATGAGGAGATGACGACATTGTACATCTCTCCAAAGGAGGGGGGAGCAGGAGAGAACAAGAAGGCATTGGATGCAGAAGCCACAACAGGAGGGAGCCAGGGAGTGTAAGGGGTGGGGGGGGGGGGGCAACGACTGCTCAGCTGGTGTGTATGTGAGTCGCTGGGTTAGAAACTTCCCGTGATTTCCCCAGAACCTTCCAGTTAGTGCCATGTCCCGGAAGAAAGGAAACAGTCGATGGGGCCCCAGGGATCCCCAGCTCGCTCTCTATGCCTGGCCCCTCTTATCCACCCCACCCCACTGCCTCCGTCCCTCACTCAAGACCTGCGTCTCCTCCAGTACGAAGAGCTGCAGCGGTCAGCGGGCCAGCACGGTGATGACCTCCGCACCACCAAGATGGAGATCTCCGAGCTGAACCGCGTGATCCAGAGGCTACGCTCTGAGATCGACAACCTCAAGAAGCAGGTAGGGCGGAGCGCAGAGGGCTCACTGGGGCCACGCCCCTGGTCACCCCTCCCCATGCTGAGAGAGTGCCTGTCTGGATTGTCTCCTTGTGGGCCCCTCCCAGATCTGAACCCGCAGGGCATTTTTCCTGAGTGCTTATCCACTATCCATTTGGAGGTCACAGCAACCGACATGTCTGTCCACAGACATCCACACCGTAAAGGGCCCCAGGATCCTGTGTTCTCCATCCAGGCTATGTGGTCAGATTCATTTAAAAAAAAAAATCATGTTGTTGGGGGCTCTTAAAACTCTTATCACAGTCCATACTCACAAGCATTGTATCGAGCACATTTGTGCATGTGTGGCCATCATCACTGCAGGCTCACTTTTTAACATGCCCCTGGCCCAGCTCTTCTGCCTTAAATCTACCTCCCCCATCCCAGTCCCCAGGGGTGTGCCCAGCGCCCAGGGCACTCCGTGTGCATCCTCTGTGGCCCACTCCCCACTCCTGTCTCCTCCTGGCAGTGTGCTGCGCTCCAGGCCTCCATCGCGGATGCTGAGCAGCGCGGGGAGCTGGCCCTCAAGGACGCTAAGCACAAGCTGGCCGAGCTGGAGGAGGCCCTGCAGAAGGCCAAGCAGGACATGGCCCGGATGGTGCGCGAGTACCAGGAGCTGATGAACGTCAAGCTGGCCCTGGACATCGAGATCGCCACCTACCGGAAGCTGCTGGAGGGCGAGGAGTGCCGGTGGGTACTCTGTCCCCGACTCTAGCACGGGGAGGGACAAGCGGGGAGCATGAAGTCAGGTGTCAAAGATAGAAATCCCTAACCGTGGGCTCCACGCAGCTGCCCCCATAGATGTGGCCTTGAGTTAGAGACCCTCCCCCAGCGTCATTTCTGGTCACCCCCTTCACAGAATACATCACACTTTGGATGCAACCCTGTGTTCCTAGGGACGCCCCTTTGGTGGTGGGGGGGTGGGGGGTGAGGGCGGGGAGGGAGTGAGGGTGGGAGCGTGAAGAGTCAACCCCCACTTATTTCTAAATTTTGTTAAGAATCATTTTATTGGAGGCTCGTCCAACTCCTATCACAACCCACACACACACCCGTTGGGTCAAGCCCAGTGACCCGGTCCATGTCCGGCATGGGCCCCCTCAGCCTGTCGGCCTCTGTATTTTAACTTGACGGTTTCTAGGTCCCCCACCATCTAGACACACGAGCGATCCAGAGAGGGAGAGGTGAATGAGGATCGCCCAGGAAAGCCTTAGCATCGGGCCCCGACCCCCAGCAGCCCCCTGGACTGGCAGGGGTGGAGATTTGAGGAACCGGGGCTGTCTAACTGCTGTGCAATGAGTATGCCTTTCTCTCCCCACCTGCCACAGGCTCACCGGAGAGGGCGTCGGACCCGTGAACATCTGTGAGTAGCTGTCCTCAATGGACAGACAAGGGGGAGGCAGTGGCTTTATGGCACTACTCGCTAAGATTTGCTGGCTCAGGAACAGCCAAGTGGGAGCGGAGAGGCCCCTGAAGACCCTCCTGGGGACCCTCTAACTTGCTGCTGTGGAGTCCACGGTACCCTATGATGAGCCCCTCTGTGTCCAAGCAGAGCTGGGGGCCACGAGGCATTAAGGCCTGCTTGTTGGACGTAGATTGTCAGCCTCAGTTCTCAGCACATCCAGGGGAACTGACGGACCAGCCTTTTGGAGAGCAGCTGAGCCTGTGAGGGTAGCACTTTGCCTTCTGTGAGAAAGATCCAGTCTGGGCGTCTCAAGGGTAGCCACTGTCCGGGAAGCCGAGCATACCCCTCTGACTCTGAGCAGGTCTCTGCAGGCTAAGGCACACTGGGGAGGCCTGGTGGATCTTAAGCGTAAACCCCACAGTCATCCTTGAAATTGCTCATGGGCTGGTGCAGGACCAGGCAGCGGGTGGTCCCATGAATCAGGGGCCCACACAATGATTGCTGAGACCCACAAGGGGCTCTGTGGAGATGCCTGGCCCCTGGGGTCCCTCCCTCGCCAGTGTGGTTGAGAGGACATCTCTGGAGTAAGAAGTTGGGGTGACTTTTCTCTTCCCTCTCATGAGCCATCTCCTCAGAGACCACCAATGATTCCCACACCCCCAGGGGTGGTCCCAGGGAAGTCACGGACCCAGAGGGATGTGAATTCACCCTGGGATCCAGGATCAAAGGGTCACAGTTAGAGGGCACAAGGACTCACAGAACAGTGGGTCTCCAGTCAACATGCCTTTCCATTCTTGGCTGAGTTCTCGCAAGAACTGAGACGGAGCACAATGTAGCAAGAGCTTACCAAGTGAGTGACGTCAAAATCCCTACATCAAGATTTTAAACCAATTAACTGAGTGGCTGGCGCAATAGTTGGGTGTGAACTCACAGAAGGGACTCTTCCAAGAGGGGGAATCCTACAGAATGGCATCACAGAATGAAGTGGGTCGTCGGCCTTTCTGGGCCAGGGGTCCGTGCTTCCTTTCTGGATCTCTGCTCAAGGGGCAATCAGAGCTCTGGGGGCCCTAAGAAGGTCAGACCAGACCTTCTAACAAACAGCTCACTGCCATCCAGTGGCTACACAGTCTCAGATCAAGGTCATAGCATGAGGGGGTGGGCGGTAAGGGTGGGGAAAGTGCCCCTGTGGGCTTCCAGGCTGAAAGTCTGGACAGGACTAGAAATCCCCGCCTGTCTCCCGCAGAGGGACTGGTGGTTTCCAACTGCTGGCCCGGCTGTAGCGGCCCCACACATTGTCAGGACAGCAGCAGGGCCTCTGGCCACAGCTGGAGAGTCAGCAAAACAAACCAGCGCACAGAAAGAGCTGAAAAGCAGCTCAGCAGAGGCATAGGCTTCTCACCCACCTGCCTGCAGACACAGAGAAGGCAGGACCTGAGAAGGAGGCCAGAGGGAACTCTTTAAATGTTTGCCAGAGTGGGTGAAGCAACACAGTGAGGCCATGAGCTTCTCTGCTGCAGAGAGCACTAGGGCAGGAGCGGGTGCCTGCCTCTCCCCTGGGGCAGAGGGATTCCAAAGTGGAGGGGGAAAGGGCTTGTCTAGGGAGTCGGAGGGCTTCTTCCAAGAGGGGCCGCTGTGACTCTCCAGCAGCCATCCCAGAGGAACGCTGAGCACCTGGCCTGCATGGCCCTGCACGGCTCCCATTGTCGCCCCTGTAAACTTGCAGTGCTTTGATGTCATGGTCTCCCCCCTCGGAGCCAATTTAGGAGGCAGCGTGGCCACAGCAGTGAAAGGGTGGCCCAAGTGTCTCCTGATGTCCTGCCACATGGAAACCGCCGGACCCTGAGACAGTGTGGGGCGGGATGCTGAGGCCAGGTCCTCTTCTCTGAACTCGGGGGCAGACACTCAGGGTTTCCTGAGGTGGTTCCTGGTCCCTGAGGATCCTCCGGGAAGGGAGGGTTGGCCGGGACCAAGGCACCCTGAGAAGGGCACACACCTGGCCGCAGTGAGCGTGCAGCTGGGGAGCTGCCTGCCCATGTGGCCTCTCACTTCTCTCCACAGCCATGGTCTCCTCCTCCTCCGGGGGCACAGGCTACAGTGGGGGCGGAGGCCTCTGCGTGGGCAGCGGTGGCTACAGCGGGCTGTGCTACGGAGGAGGGAGCAGCAGCTTCAGCTCCGCCAGCGGCCGCAGCACCGCAGGGAGCAGCTCCAGCATGCGCATCATCTCCAAGACCTCCTCCACCAAGAAGAGTTACAGGAGCTAAAGACCCCACCGCCTCGGCACGGCTGCCTCCCCGCTTAGGCCCCCCCAAGCTTCCCAGCCTTGAGACTCGAGGCTCTGCCAGTCCTCCAGGCAACAGCAGGAGGCTTAGAGAACAGGGATGCAACCTGAGAGTTCTAGGCACCGTGCCCACCCCTCTGCCTCCAGACAGGGCCCCACAGAGGTGTCCCCTTGCTCTTGATCTCAGAGGGCCCCCCCCTGCTCTCCCCCACCCCCCAGCCTAAAGGCATTTGTTCCAACTGGCACTGACTCCATGGCTTCAGGCTGGGCTAGGATCTGAGGGAATTCAGAGACAAGGACAGCCTTTGTCCTTCAGATGCCTTCAGAGTAAGGGCATCGGGGGTCTTTTGCCTTCATGGGCTATGGGGGCGGGACTTATCATCGACCTCGGTGCCCCCGTGCCATACTTGGTGCCCCTTGGTGCTTGCTTAGTGCAGTCTGGGTCAGCGTGCCCTTGTGTCTATTCCAATTGCAGACAGGGATTGTCCTGGTCAACTGTGCCACCTGGTTGGCTTCCTCACCTCCTGCTGTCCCACTGGCCCTCTCCACCCCAGGTCCCCAGCTGTCACCCCTTCCTACCAGCTCCCACAAGCAGAGGGGCTGCATGGAAGGCAGCCCGGAAGACACTGTCTGCTCTTGATGATGCCTGTCCACACAGAATGGCTTTATCGAGAACCCCCAAACTCTCAGTGGGTTGGGACTGGCGTGAAAGAGAGCATGCTACACATGCCCTTACCAAGTCTCCCTCCTTGAAGGCAGTCTGGACATTTCTCTGTCTGAACAGAAAGGTCCTGGTGATGAGGGGTGAGGGGACGAAGTCACAGGAGGGTGTGGAGAAGGCAGCCCCGCCCAACACACCTGCCGTGCATGCCCCGGGACATTCAGTCCCATTCGCACTGGTAGCACAGGCTTTGAGGGACTCCTTCGACCAAGAAGCCCTCTGGCCCAGGACTCTTTGCTCTGACCTAGCCTTGTCTCTCCAAGGACACAAGAAAGCATCCTTGTCCCTGTCCCCTGGTCTTAGAGCACTTCTCTCCCAGCTCTCCTCCCCTCTCTGTTCTGCTTCTTCATCTGGCTCTTGCTCCCTCCTCCTCCCCCCTCCCTTCACTTCCACTGACTCTGAAACCCTACCTTCTGTGCAGCTTCTCCCAAGGGGACCTGCTGAGAAGGCAGCGGGAGGCTGTGGTGGACCGAGGGAGGGGTGGGCTAGGCCCCTGAGATCTTTGGGAGGCTGGCCTTCATGGGATGGGCTTCCCCGTGTAGTCCAAGTGGCCGAGGGCCATTTTCTCTGGACCAAATGCCCTCTGATGCCAGTAGCTAAAGTCTGTCTGCTGCAGAGCTGGCATCAAGGCTGGAGAGTCAACCCTTTCGGAAAAGCAGTCCCGCCTGCTTCATGCACTCCAACCCTGTTCTGAAGAGGCAGCCCGCTCCCTCTGCTTGCCTATGGCCTGAAACCACTTCAATAAAAATGTCCCCCGGCTTCCCAAGTGTGGACTGAGTCTGTTTCTTGTACCCAGAGAGCCCTGGGAGGGCAGAACTAGGAACAGAGCTACCCTGATGCCTGTGTTCCCATCCGGGCCCCCGCAGTGCCCTCATGGTCAGTACTAGGGAGGGTCTGTCTGGAGGGGACCAGATCAGCCCCATCCTCCCTGTTCTGCCCCGATTGAGCTCCTGCCCTCTGGGGGGTGAGGGCCATGGTGCCGGGGGTCCGGCCTCTCTACAGGACTACCACCCTTTACCCTGTTTCCTGGGCCCGCCGCCGTGGCACCGTAGAAACCTGTTTCCATGACATCATTGACAAGACAGCGCCCCACCCCCGAAACACACACACACACACACACACACACACACACACAACTTCTGCAAACTGCCATTGCCCACGGCCCCGGGTTATATTCCTCACCTCTCACCTCCCTAAGCCCTTTTCTTCCTCCTAAGACTCTAGGACCCCAGTTGAGATGATCAATGACCCTATAGTTGTTAGCGGCCACTGAGTGAGCCCCAAACTCAGGGCAACACTCCCGCTGCCCACCACCTCCACACCTCCTCCGCAGGACAGAACACAGCTCTGTCCAGTCCCATGCCGTCTCCATGAATCACCATGGGTTACGTCGGTGCACCCTACAGAGTGGTCACTGACTGATTTATCCAGTGAAGTCGATCGCCAGGTCTTTCTTGCTCATCTAAGTCTGTGGCTCCTCTGAAACCTGTCCCGCACGACAGCAACAAACACCCGGGGAATGCAGAGGATCCAGGGGGGGCAGCCTCCTCCTCACGGCCAGAGAGGAGAGCCCAGGAAGCCAGAGGTCTCCGTTGTAACTGGCGGCCCATTCCCGACCCCCACCCAGCCCGCTTGCCCCCAGAGCAGTGGAGCACAGTGACGTTGGAAAGAATAGGATCGGGTCCCAGACTTCCCCCAAGGGGGAGGAGGTGGAGTCTAGCCTGTCGAGCAGGTCGCAGCTTGATGACCTCATTTGGAGGCTTGATGGAGATAAATAGCTCACTGGAGGCCAGACCCAGGCTTCCTGCCTTGCCTTCCCTCCTGTGGAGACATTCAGAGAGCTGGAGGAGACCGTGGAGAGCTGAGCGAGCACTAGATGCGTCCACTGCCGCTGGATCCACAAGAACGTCTACCCACTGGCCTCTGATCTTCCTGCCTTCGGCATCATTGCATATGCTGCAGGAGTCTAGAAGAATTTATGTGCTAGCATCAGACATAGGGGCTAATATCAGACTTATGGACTTGATCTGGACGGGGCTAGGGTGTTTTGTAAATATTCAGCTCCTCTTTGATATACAACTTTTTCTCATACACATAGGAGGGTCTTTGGATTTGTTTCTCCAGTCAACCTGAGCTAACACCAGGGTTAAGAGAAATCCACAGGACTGAAGAGAAACATCCGTCTGCTGTAGCTGAGGATTCGCGGGTGGGGTTGAGGAAAAGAGGGAGCAAGGGGCTTAGGGGAAGTGTTTCTGCGCATGTCCACAGAGCTGTGGGTGGGACCACATTCTCTGGAAGGTTCCTGAGGGCTGTCCCCAGAGCTGTCCTCAGGCCAGAAAAGACTCTGTCTAGCTCTGGGCGACTCGGAGGTGGGTATGAAACAGGGGAAAGAAATGGGGCATGGAAACTCAGAGCCCTTAGCTGAAGTCTGTGCATGTATAGAGGGGCCCCAAGATTCTTAGGAAGAAGAGCACCCCATTCCTCTCCTCCCCTCAAACCCAAGGCACTTTCTCTTGACTTCTCTGTACCCCCTTTCACTAGATGGTCCCCAAAGAGAAGAGCCAAAGCCTGGAGGCCGGCTGACCCTGGGAGAGCCAGGTCCAGTCTGCTGTGGAAAGACTTCTTCCACACCTCCACACTCTCCCTCCTTGGGAAACCCTGGGATCAGCTCAGATCCCAAGGAGGGCACCCGGACCGGAAGCCTCCTCAGAACAACACACCAACTGCCTTGGGGGAATCAGGGAGCCCCAAGCCCAGCCAATTTGCCCTCTAATCTCAGGAGAGTCTAGGTGTATAATTCGTGCTCCTCCCCTTACCCCCTCACCTCCCAGTGGGACAACACAAGGTCCCCACTTTCCTGTCCCCTGAGGCTGAGCCACTGACCCCTTTCATCACCCCTATGAACAAGGAAGGGGGACAAAAAGGACTCTTAGGGGACAAGCCAGCTCGGGCCACGGGCTCCTCCTCTTGGATTTTGCTACCCTAATTATCCACCTTGGCCCTTCGTATCTGCCAGTACCCCAAGCTTATAAACCTGACTTAATGGTGATTTGGGGTTTGACCCAGCTCAGCGCTCCATCCTGCTACCAGATAAAAGGGGGCGACGCTGAGCTGGGACTTGATCCTTCGGGCCTCCCGTGCTCCCACCTCTCTGCCTCCCTCCCTCCCTGCCATGTCCTGCCGTTCCTTCCAGCCAGGCGCCAGAGCGGGCAGCCGGGGCTTCAGCTCCTTCACAGCCGTCATCCCCCGGGTGGTGACCCACTACGCGGTGAGCAAGGGACCCGGCCGCCCCGCGGGGCCCGGAGGCCTCCGAGCCCTGGGCTGCCTCAGCTCGCGGAGCCTGTGCAATGTGAGCTTTGGGAGGCCCCGCGTCGCCTCCAGGTGCAGCCTGCCCGGCTTCGGGTACCGGGTGGGGGCCCCCTGTGGGCTTTCTCCTTGCATCACGCCCGTCACCATCAACGAGAGCCTGCTGGTGCCCCTGGAGCTGGAGATTGACCCCACCGTGCAGAGGGTGAAGCGAGACGAGAAGGAGCAGATCAAGGGCCTCAACAGCCGCTTCGCCTCCTTCATCAACAAGGTGAGAGGCGGGGCCCCGGCCGAGCAGGGCCTGGGGGCTTCAGCTGCCTGGGGGAGCAGGAAGACCCGGATGGAAAGGGCACCTAAAACACCCAACCCCCTGCCATCAAATCGAGGCCGATGTACTGACTGCAGAGGGGCCTCCAAAGCATGGGCAGGAATTACCCAAAAGGCAGAAGTGTGTCCTTCCTGAAGAGGCCTTACTTAAAGCAGGACCGCATCCTGTGTGCCTGGGCTGGAGGCCCGGGCTAGAGCGGGTGATGGCTGGAGAGAGCGAGAATCTATCGATAACTTAGGCCCTGGAGGGGCAGAAGGTGGGTCCCCTCAGACCCGTCAGCCTCTGAGTCACAGCTCCAGAAGTCCACGGCCAAGGCAACACACTGGCCTCATCACTCGCCTCAGGGAAGCCTGGGGTCAGGATCAAGCGAGAGTCTGTGGTCAACCGTAGTGAAGAGGCAGGCCTGGGCCCCTGCATCTGTCTGTTCTCTCAAGCTACCTGGAAGGCCTTGTGCAGGCAAATCACTCTGCTCTCTGCCGGAGGGGCTTGACTGGGGCCTGGAGTGGGAGGGGTGAGGAGCAGAGGCGGGCAGGCAGGCAGCAGGCCTGGACCGTGGACCTGCCCCAGACAGCCTGAGGTGGGGAGGGGTGGGCATGAAGGAAGGTAAGGTGGGAAAGCATTTCAAAAAGGAATTCGCCTTTGTCAAATGGAAACAGTTCTACTTAGGGCAGGGGTTCTCAACTTTCCTAATGCCTCTACCCTTTCATACAGCTCCCCATGTTGGGTTGACGCCCAAGCATAGAATTATTTTTGCTGCTACTTCATAGTGTTATTTTGCTACTGTTATGAGTCACCATGCCAATATCTGATAGGCAGGGTGTATTTTCATTGTTACAAATGGAACATCATTAAAGCACAGTGATGAGTCACAAAGCAATATGCCATTATATCTTATGAAATATTTATTTTGAATTACAAAGAAATGAAATTGTGTCTTGAAGCATGGTGTAGCATGGGTAACAGTCTTTATGCTGGGCACTTGTATGTGGATGTCTCTGCATAGGGGTGCCCCCTCCCCTGGAGATGGATAGAGGAGCTAGGTTGGTTCATAGGTTGGTTTCTACGACCATGGGAAATATGTGTTTTCTGATGATCTTAGGTGACCTTTGTGAAAGGGTTGTTTGACCCCTCCCCCCAAAGGGGTCGCAACCCACAGATTGAGAACCGCTGATTTTACTTGTAAAGCTCAGTACATTTTGGTCATGGGCTCCTTCCACAGTGGAGGTCTTGGGGGTCACCCCTGCCATACAGAAAGGCGTGAAGATAGAGGGGCTCCAGACGTTGAGAAGCAGCGCAGCACTGACTCATCCACAGCCTTCTTGTGAGACGAAGTAGCCAGCCTTCCCTTGCCAAGGTCCACTCACCCAGCTACTCCTTATCTCCCCCGTGGGCCAGCTGGTTCCATGTGACTGTGACTTTGGCATCAGGGTGGGAGTGAGGGCCGGTGGCTATGCAGGAGATGGCAGGGTCCATGAAGTGCTGACACACCAGCCCCAAACCCTTGGGTTTCCCGTAGAGGACCTCCAACAGAAGACATGGGAAGCATAGCGAGGCCTGGTAGAGGGGATGATTTGGCCCAAGTCACAAGGCAGGCAGGCCCGGGCGGTGGACCTGCCCCAGGCAGCCTGAGGCTGTGCCTCTTCTGTGACCATATGCAGTCCCTGAATGGACGGTGGGGACCCTAAAACCCCCTCATTGGCTCAGAGGCCAGCATTCTCGGGGACGAGATGCACAGAAACCCCGATCTTCGCCAAACACAGTGGCTGAGAGCGGTGCATTGGAAGAGAGGCCTGGACTCTGTTCTTCCGCTCTGGGCACCGTGCGTGCCCCTAGTCTTCCCTACCGCCCAGTGACCCCATGCTCACGCTGCAGGTGCGCTTCCTGGAGCAGCAGAACAAGCTGCTGGAGACCAAGTGGAACTTCCTGCAGCAGCAGCGGAGCTGCCAGAGCAACATCGAGCCCATCTTCGAGACCTACATCTGTGCCCTCCGGCGGCAGCTGGACTGTGTGGCCGGCGACCGGGCCACGCTGGAGTCGGAGCTCGGGAGTCTCCAGGACGTGCTGGAGGGCTACAAGAAAAAGTGAGTGAGCCCCACCTTCACCCCAGTGAGGGCAGATGTGAGCCCCGCTGGTGGGGCCTGACCGGTGCCATCGCCAGCCAACCGGGGGATGGAGGGCCAGCGACTACACAACCTGGACCTCAGTTTCCCCAGCTTAATCTGGGAAGCCTGAAGCTTAGGGATGGGAGAAAGAGGAGGCTTTCTCAAGGAAATGCAAAAGGGGGAGCTCTTCCCTGTCCTTTCGGGTCCCCGTGAGTCAGCAGTGAGTGAGGCCTGGGAGCGGGGGTGCCTAGAGGATTGTGTGTTGGGTTGCAAGGTCACCTGTTTGAAACCATCCAGGGTTCCATGAGCGAAAGATGAGACTTTCTACTCCCATAGTAAAGAGTCATCGTCTCAGAAACCCACAGGGGGCAGTTCTACCCTTCCCTATTGCCTTGCTGGAGGTCAGCATGGACTCGCTGGCAGTGAGTCTGGGTTTTTAGAGTCCCTCCTGTCCGAGAAGTCTTGATGTGCGCAGGGTGGAACTGGGCAGTCTCAGTCCTCTTTCCGAAGCACATTGTCATGCTTGCTTTCCAAGGAGTCTTGGGTGGCTTTGATCGACCTGCCCTTCTGCTACTCACTGCCACGAATCCGAGGCTAACCCTGTAAACTGTGCACAGGAACCGGAAACCCAGTGTCTCTCCCTTGGAGCTGCTGTGTTTTCTAACTGCTGACCATGCGATCGCAGGCCAGCCGGTGACCAAGACACCAGCCAGGGTCCTTTCTGGCAGTAGTCAGGTGCTTAAGCATCCGCAGGCTGCAGAAGTCCACCTTCTCTCCCCATGTTTGACTTCTCCCTTCCTGCATCCCCCTCCTGCCCCAACTGGAACCCCCACCACAGGACTCTCTCTCCCTTTCTTCCTCCCTCCCTCTCTCCTCCCCTGCCTTTGTGGTCTGGCTGGAAGCTGCCCATCCTGCCAGACTAGCGCCGCCCGCCACCCCCCCCACCCCACCCCCCCAGGGCAGGCTGTAGCCTCTGGCTCCCAGCCTGGAGTGGGCAGTTGCCAAGCCCGTGATAAT
>PVJH01025109.1:0-32008 GCA_004026705.1 Nesogale talazaci
CCACGGTCCTCTAAGGGTCACTCTGCTGGAATCAACTCCATGACAGCGAATTTTCGAGTGCATAGTACCTTGACATGATGCTAAAGCTATTAAGCATGCTATAGCTATTAAGTGTGCAATAGCATTATTAAAAAGCTTGAAATATTTTTTAAATTATCAAAATGTGAGACCTTCCCAGTGGAGCGCGGAGTATAAAATAGCACCACTACACTTGCTCCACACGGGGTTATAGCACAAATCTTCAATTTGTAAAACAATGCACCACGAGTAAAGCACAGTAAAACAAGGTATGCCAATATTGTACAGGGGATGAGCAAACAGTGGGGAATAAACTGAGCAGTTGCAAAGATATTGCCTCCTATATAAAGAATGCTTTCAGGCATTTCTTACCCAATGCTGTAAAGAAAAAAAGAGTCCTTTACAACCAGAGAACTATTTTCTACGGACCTAAGCTTGCACTCCTAAAACAAGCTCAGCCTCTCCCCTCCCATATCCAGTTAGTACAATTCTGCCTTAGAGAAAAGACTACTCCCAAAAGCCACTCTATTTTTGGATGCCCTTCCTAACCAGCTCACCAAGTTTCTTAGAGCCAGATCCTGAAATCCCATCTACTCTCCAAGGAAGCCTCAAATAGAAGGCAGGTTAATCTCTTTAGTAGTTCGTAACTACTGAAACTCCTCTCACGCCCCATCTCTTAACAGGAATCACTACTCAGCTCTCAAGTTAATTTCATTTACTCATACACTTATTCAAGATAAGAACCATTGCCTTTGTTAACTTTTATCACTGTTGCCCTTCTCTAATAAAGCCACCAGATTAAAGAGCAAGTACTTAAATTTGGGGCTCAGCACTACAAATGGCAGATAAGCACTAACTGCCTTTGGAAAATGATTTCAATTCAACCCAACTTGCAAAACTTATAACTCTTCCCCCCACCCAACGTAATTGAACCTCAAAAGCATTGTGTTAAATTTTAATTGGGCATGAAAGACCTCACACTACATGATCTCATGTATGTGAAATTCTACCAGCAATGAGAAGCAAGTCAGTGGTTGTCACCAGTCAGGGCTGGGGAGAGGAGCTGGTATATAAAGGAAGAAGGAACTTTACGGAATGATGGAGCCATTCCAGATCTTGACAGACCTGGTGGTACAGGGTATACACCATTAACTAAAAAAGGTGTCACTGTATCTAACAAATTGTGCATCATTGAAATCTGGCTAAGCATTTTATTTTAAAACCACTCAGTGCAAACATATACAATGATAAAAGTATGAAATTATTCTAAATGAAAGGGCTCCATTCTAATGGGAATCCAACAAGATGATCTTTCAGCATATTCAAAAAACTATCACTACAATGCCTAGAGCACCCTACATTATTACAAAAATGCCTTAATAAAGCCTATAGAGAGGAAAGTGCAACTTAGAAAAGAAATAGAATTTTCATGATCTTTCTTGAACTTCAAATAGTCAAAATGATGCATCATTTCAAATATATCATTTAAACAATTCTACCCATCAGAGCTCTAAGCCGTAAATCATTTCTTCGCTCACATTTCTCATGAAGAAAAAAGCTAGATATGTTCATTAAAGTTTTAATTCTTCCACTAGAACAAATTACTTTCCCATTAAGATTTTTTTTCTTAGGTGGAAATCATTCAGAGTCTTAAATCTGGACATTGGGATGCCCTTTAATCTTTCCCCCGTAAAACTTAAGATTTTTCTTCAAAATAATTTTCTTGCTCACTTATAAGTAAGATATTAGTGAACTTTTACCATTAGAAATGTCTGAGTAGGGTAACCAGATGATTAAAAAAAAAAAATAGATGTAGTAAATCAAGTTCCTAACCCAAAGCTTTAAGAATAAAAAACTGAGTTAGAAAAAGAAAATACGGATAAATATTCCATTTAATTCTCAACCACCGCTGATCTTTTTGAAAATGGTATTGGGCAACTGTTAAAAATGGCTAGGTTTTAAACTATCTTTCAGTTTTCCTTCTAAGAAAATCTTTCATCTCAGGGTCAAACTGCTCCACTGTCCTTTAAAGTTAACCCCTGAAGAGAAGCGCTTTCTGAACGGAGCCATCAGAATTCTATCTTGGTTACCACTAGCCCTTGGCTTCACCACCATCCCATATCCCCTCAAAGCCCCTTAATTTCCCTCCTACGATGTTTTACTGAGAAGTTAACTCGGCGAGTTAAAATTACTTCTCAGAGTGCGCTCAAGTGGTGAGCCTTTCCTCTAACACGACAGATGCGGGTACATCTCAACCTGTTATTCTTCCAGCTGCCTTCGTCACAGCGCATGAAAATTGAGTACGGACTGAAATGCACCGAGAGCTGAGAGCGATGAAAGGGGCGGATACTGCACACCCGAGGAGCAAAGACTGTGCAGGGTGCAGTCCGACCGTGTCGTGCCGCATCGGCTGCGGGGATCACACTCCGCCGCCCCCTTCCTCGCACCAAGGCCCCCGCAGCTTTGCTCCCGGCTTCTCGGGGCTGCTGGGGGGCCCTCGGGGCAGCCTGCCTCGCGAACCTCCCCACAGGCAAGGGCAGGAAAATGGGGTGAGTCACGTCGCTCCGCCATTTTCTAAGCGGAGGAGGAAGACATGTTGGAACAAAAGAGCAGCCATTTCCCCAAGTCCGCTCCCACAGCAACCCGGGCGGGCTGCGCCGGGGCCCGCAGGCGCCTCCGCCGGACCGACGGAGCCCCTCGGCGGGGCCGCCCGGCCGCCGGCCGCCGTCCCCAGCGCCTCGCGCGCCAAGCTGCGGGGGAAAAGCCCCCGGCCGGGCGGCGCGCGCTGAGCCGCGCGGCGTGAACAAACCGAAGCGCTACAGGCCGCCGGCAGTCAAGGGGCCCGGCGACGGCGGGGCCTCGGGAGCCGCCCCGACACCGACCTCCAAGCCGGGGGCTCGGCCGGGCCCGGGGCCCGCTGCTGGCAGCCTCCCCGCCCCCCGGGGCGCCGCTCCAGCCTTCTTACCGTATGTGGGGGATGCCGACCCCGCCTTGGAGGATCTTATACAGTTTGCTCTCGTACAGCAACTGGGGGTGCCTGGCCTTCTGGGACTCTAGCTTCACGGCCACTTCCTGCAAGGGAAAAAGAGGGGGCGACGGCATCAGCCTTGCTCCGCAGTCGGGGCCCCCGGGGAGGGGAGGGGAGGGGAGGGGGGCCACCCGCGGAGCTCCCACTACCGCCACGACCCGGGCGGGGGAGATTTCGGTCGCGAAGGGCAAGCTCCCCGGGGTTCGGTCCTTCCGGAGCGAGCCGTCGGCCTCACAGGCTTCCTGGGGGGCAGCGACGAAAGTGCAGGGAAAGGTTCCTTCCAGAAAACGCCCCCCCCCCCGCCAGCACGGGCTGCGGGGGCCCGAAGGCGCCCAGCAACCCGAAAACGGCCCGGATGGCAACAAGGACCCCAGCAGGAGCGTCTGCCCATGTCTGTTTGGTGATGCGTAGCCCCCCCCCCCCCAAATCGCATTTCTGCCTCCCTCACTCGCAACGATGGTTTTGGGGGGTGGCAGTGGCCTTTAAGTCCGACGAAGGGGCATTCTGCATGTCGGGACACTTGGCGGGTCACTCCATGCCTCTCTCCGGTTCTTTCCCTTTTAGGGAAAGCCAGCGGGGAGGTTCCACCCCCCGCTCAGGGGGGCTCCCAGGGTGTGCGAGCCGGGAGGAGGCCCCGGCAGCCGGGGGGCGGGGGGGGGCAGGAGCGAGGCGACAGCATCTTGACCCCACCCCGGGAGGCTCACCTCGCCGTTGGTGATGTTGATGGCCAGGTAGATGTCCCCGAAGGAGCCAGACCCGATCTTCCGTACCAGTTTGTACTTCCCCCCGACAATGAACTCGGCCTTGGAGCCGCTGCTGCTCGCCATGCTGGGGAGCGAAGATGGAGGGCTGGGGCCGAGCCCCGACTCCTAGAAGGGGAGTGCGGGCCCTCTGGGGCCGGTCCTCGGAGCAAGGCTGCGGGGGGCGGCAGGCACCCGAGGCGGCCCTTCCTCGGCGTCACAGGGCGCGGAATCGCCGGGAGGAACTCGGTCTCTTTGGGGCAGGCCGCAGCGTCTCGCGGTTACTAGACGGGGCCTCTGGCTTCGGGGTGGCCGCCGCGGCCTCGCTCTCGCGTCGACGCGTGGCCGGCAGGGAAGAGGGCGCGGTGCGTTGGGCACTGTCGCCGGCTCCCGCCCGGGGGGGGACCCCTGTCACTCCGCCGACGCCGCCATCTTGTTCCTCCAGCTCCAGCCAACACAAAATGCCCCCAGTCTCCGGGAGTCGCTTCTTCACGGCGCAGAGCACTCTGGGAAAGGGATGTCCAGCGCTTGCCCCACCAGGATCTGCAAGCGGGAGGGAGGGCGGAACCGGATCCGCAAGAGTGCCAGCCCACGCTCAGAGTGTCACCCAACCCCGCCCGGCTGCGCATGAGCACTGCGCCCCTTGCTGACCGCGCAGGCGCGCTGCGCCCTCGCCTCCCCCTCCCTCCCCATACCCTGGGCTCACTTCCACTTCCGGTCGCCGTCAGTTCCTTTCTTCAGGTGTGTAAACTTGGGATCCGCTTGTACGCGGAGCAGCCGCGCGCTTGGAGTCCTCCCGAATATATTCGGGAAGTGTCAGTTTCATCTTCGGGGAACTGTGAAAGCTTCAGATCTCCTTGAGACTCGGGTGTTGACCTTTGCCCTTTGAGGCGGGTTTTCACCGCTCATCTTACTTCCGGCCTCTGTCCCACACCTGCTTCGCCGAGCTAGCCCAAGTCCTGATTTGAAAAAAGGCTACCACCTCTGGTGGACAGGAGGAGAAAAGCAGCCCTTGGCCGTCTGCGTTTGAAGGACTGATTCAGAACTACCAACTTTAGCGGACCTTAGCTGATTCGACTTAATAATTAAGATTCTGTACTAGTGCTGGAGACCATCTTTTTAAAGGCGAAAAGGAGGGATGACTAGCCCCGCAGCGCCACGTCTTTGTGCTGTTGCCCCTCTGAAACATTGGGGGGGCGGGGGAGGAGGGGACACGGGGAGGGAATCTCACACCAATTCATGATACTGGTTGTGTAATAAGGAAATAAAATTTACAGCCTTAAAAAAAGCTGCACATATAGCCCTTCTCCCCTAGAAAAAAGGACCTGAGAAATCTTGGTTTCCTTGAAATTTTATGTATTACTCAAACAAGAAAGAAGTATTGCAAAATAAAACTATTAGTGGTTCAGCTATTACATAGTAAAGCATGTTACTGGAATTTGATCAAAGAATCAAATCATGACACCATTTTGGTTTTGAAAGAGGAAAATTGGCCTCCATTGGAATAATGGTCACAAAAGGCAGATTCATGGTTGATGACATCCTCTGTAATATGAGTCAAGCATGATGAATGACTCAAACCTCGTTTATAGAAAATTAAAAGGAAAACAAGCTCTTCCAAATAAGCTGACCTCTTAAAAAAATGGGAAAACCCAGCAGCTGTGCTTTCCACACCCTAAGGAGTATGAAAAAGAAGAAAATGTGCTACAGTAGTTTGGGGTGTTGGTTGCATAACTCTTTTCAGTATGTTTAAATTATTAAGTCGCATGATATCTCAATCATGGCAATAAAACTAAGAAAATGTAAAAAGAAAATGATCTTCATGACTATATTTTAAAATGGCCCTGTTGTGCAAAGGGTCACTGCATAGGGCTAACTGCAAGACCAGTAGCTAAAACTAGTGACCATTCCGCTCCACAGGAAAAGGGGAGACTGTCTGCCCCTGTGAAAAGTTAGTCTCAGAAACCCTAAAGATCTGTGTTCAAGGTGAAGTTCTGAGTACCCTGATTTGCAAAATGCTATGGATGACAGCGACGCGGCCCCAAATCCATTCGCAGGGTCCCCAAATAGGTTGACTCAAATTCTTTTTGATCATTAACCAAGGATGTAAATCTTGCCCCCGAGGCAGTATTGGGCAGTGGCTTACATGCACGAACCCACCCCTCTCATCACTCTGTGCTTGAGAAGCACTGGGGACAGTGAGGTGCTAACTGCAGGATGCGCAGCCCACTCCATGAAGGAAGGATACAGCTGCCTGTTCCCGTAGTGTAGTGTTAGAAAGCCTATTTGGGTCCTGATGAGTCAGAATCAACTCTCTGACATTGGATTTGGTTTGGCTGGAAAATAAAATGGTTTGTGCAAGATCATTGCAAATCTGGATGCTAAAGATAAAACTAGGACACCAATTACGTTTTTCTAGGAGAAAAACTTGTTCCAGTAGAGAAGGACTTCAAAAATCACTGCCATATAGTGGATGCCCGCTCATAGTGCGCCTATAGGACAGGATACAACTGCCCCCTGAGTTTCTGAAGCTGAAACTCTTTTTTTTTTTTGAAGCTGAAACTCTTTATGGGACTAGACGGCCCCATCATTCTCCTGAAAATCAGCTGGTGGTTTTGAACCACCTTGAATTAACTGACTGTGGGATGAGCAGCCCGATGAATAACCCCTATGCTACCAGGGCTTAAAAAGGGAGGAGAGACCACAAATTCAAATGTTATTCATAGAGACAATGTAAGTCTTAGGATAAGACAAAGACAAGCGATCCAGATAAAGGAGGCCTCAGCACGAGGCCATATGGAGTCAGAAGTAGATCTCTTAAATAGAACATGGAGTACCAGGGAAATGAGCCTTGCAGCTGCAGGTGGGACCATGGGTGTGGGGTTGGGATCTTGTTTGGACTACAGACACTATTTCAGATTTTTTTTTTAACTTACGAGATTGGTTTTGAGTCTTCTGACTAAGGCAGTTAGGGTCTGACTCAAGACCAACACCCCAACGTCCATCAAGGGCACAGGCAAGTCCCTCATCGTCAGGTTGTCTGCCCCTAGACTCTCTAGTGGAGTAATCCCAATCCACGTTCAAACACTCTGCCAGAGGGCAAAGCTTTTCACAGTTCTGGGTTAAAAGCAAAAAGCATTCAATGGGGGCTGAATCTTGGTAGTGACTCAAAAATGGGTTGGGGGTTCCCACTGCAAGTCTCTCAAAATTCAAGCTCATTGCCATGGAGTTGATTCCACCTCACAGGACAGAGGAGAACTGCCCTTTTTGGATTTCCAAGACTTTAAAATTTTCACCTGAGTGGACAGCTTATCTTTTTCCCAAGGAGGGAGGGGCAGGTGAGTTGGAACTGTAGGTCTCTTGATTAGCAACTCCATGTGTACATAACCCACCGAGCTACCAGAGAAACCTAGCGCTCACAATTGAAGCTCTAATGCAGGGGCAATCATGCCTTGAGGGCTGCATTTTTATTCATTGAGAGGCGGAGATGAATTGAAAACTTGGCTGTTTTTATTTCTTTCTAATTTGCCCAAAGTAATCATGGCACTCATCTTCTTTTGAGATCAGCTCTTTTCATTTAATCATTGTTCCATGTAACTGAACATTCTTTTAGAATGGTATCTAGTGTTTTATTTTGTTAGATATGTTTGCTTTTTCTTTGTATGTTTTCCTTTATATGAAATTCAGAGTAGATAAATCTACAGAGACAGCAACTATAATAATAGTGTCTTAGGGTTTGAACAGGGGAGTGTGAGGGTCAGTAGAGCACTGGATCACCCATTCCAGTTACTGGTCATGCTAGAGGTCTGGATGATCCATTCCAGATGGCCTCCATCCAGATGTATTCCACCAATCACGTCCAGATGACTCATTCCATAACTGAGCAGGATAGGATCTGATTTGAGCCATGAGGTCTTGCCACCAGACCCCTATAAAATCCAAGATCTCTTTGACTTTCTTGAATTGTGAGGGACCTTGATTTTTTCACTATTAATCTTTTAAAAACTGACCCCACTTATAATGTGATACAGTGGTCTGACACCAATCACACTATAGTGAGTTTCCTTTGTCCTCACATGCCCTCTTTTGAGCTTTGTATATCAATATCTTGAATCAGATAATCATATCATTTTCTCTGCTGGGAATAACAATCCAGAGGAATGGAGTGGCATTCATTGTCAAAAAGGGCACTGAAAATTCAGACATAAAGTACAGTGTTATCTGTGATAGGATTATATCTATCCTCCTTCAAGGAAGTCCAGTCAATACAACTATTATTCAAATTCATCCACCATCCACAATATTCATGATGCAGAAATTCAAGAGTTCTGCCAATGACTTCAGTCTGCAATTAAACAAAGATGCATTGATAAATATTGATGATTAGAATGCAAACATTGGAAACAAGGAGGAAGGAACAGTAGTTGAAAAATATGCACTTGGTAACAAATGAAATTAGAGATCCAATGATAGCAAATACAATTTTTCAAAAACATAAAAGGCAACTATTCAAGTGTACTTCTCCAAATAGAATACATTGGAATCAAATTGATTACAGCTGTGGAGAAACACAATGAAGAAACTCAATATCAGCAGCTAAAACCAGGTCAGGGGCTAACACTGTAACAGACCATAAATTGCTTATATGTAAGTTCAGGATAAAGTTGAAGAAAATTAAAACATCCACAAGAATCAAGATATGGCCTTGAGTCTATCCTATCTAGTTTTCAAGGAGATCTCAAGGAGAGATTTGAGCATTAAACACTGACAGAAGACTTGATGACCTATGGGAGGACATGAAGAACATCCTTCATGAAGAAAGAAAAGGGTCATTAAAAAGGAAGGAAAGGCCATTATAAAGATCAACGTGGGGCTGAGCCCCGGTGGCGTAGTGGTTGTGTGCAGAACTGCGGCCCACTGGGATGGAGGTTCAATTCTAGCTCCCAGGAGCTAAGGCTGGGCCCCCTACTCTCACCACCCGAGGGCAGTGATGCCTTAAAACAAAATTAAAAAAAAATCAACGTGGATGTCAGAAGAGATTCTGAACCTTGCGCTAAACCATAGAGTAGCTAAGGCAACTGGAAGAAAGAATGAAGTCAAAGAGTTGAATCAAAAAATTTAAAGACGGGCTGAGCCTCGGTGGCGTAGTGGTTGTGCGCAGGACTGCGGCCCACTGGGACGGAGGTTCAATTCCAGCAGAGGGGCTAGGCCTCCTACTCCCACCACCGGAGAGCAGTGATGCCCACAAAAAAAAAAATATTTAAAGACAAAGCCAAATATGATGTCATATGCAAAGACCAAGAGTTAGGAAACCAAAAGAGAAGAATATTGTTAGCGTATCTAAAACTGCAAGAACTCAAGGGAAAATTCAAGCCTTGTGTTGCATTATTGAAAGATTCTATGGCAAAATATTGAATGATGCAAGAAATATCAAAAGAAGATGGAAAGAATACATAGTCACTGTACCAAAAAGAACTAGTACATCTAAAAGACCACATTGCCTCACAGAGGATGTGCCCAACAAGTTGTTTAAATGTAAATAAAATGAATATCTCAAATATATATATGTACATACATATATATATATAAACTAGTCCACATTCCAACCTCAGGAGGTAGCATATAAACAAGAACCAATGGTATTGGAAGAAGTCCAAGCTGTACTGAGAGCATTAGACAAAACTAAGACTTTATGAATTGATGGAATACCAATGAAAATGTTTCAATAAACTGATGAAATAATGGAAACACCAACTAATCAATGCCAAGAAATTTGCTTGGCCAACTGACTGGAAGAGATCCATATTAGTGCCCATTGCAAAGAAAGAACGCTGAAATTATAGGGCAGTACCATTGATATCACAGACAAGGAAAATCCTCCTGAAGATCATCCAACATTCGCAGCAGTGCATTGACAGGGAGATGCCAAAAGGTAAGACCAGGAATAGCTGTATGTTGAGCAACTCATCAAGAATATGAATAAAGGGCTGAGCCCCAGTGGTGTAAGTGGTTGAGTGCGGGACTGCAGCCCACGGGCTTGGTGGTTCAAATCTAGCAGCGGCTCTCAGGAGCAGCGCTGAGTAGCTCCCACAACCACCAGAAGGCAGTGATGCCCCCCAAAAAAGAATATGAAAAGGAACTGGAGGAAGGCTTATTAATATAGTGAGATACGCAGGTGACATAACCTTGGCGTAATATATAATTTAAGAGAGCATTAAGTCTAAAAGCGGCAAGAGCAACACAAAGACACAGACACAGACGCACCATCCGGCTGAGGGAGGTCATTAGAACAAGGTCAAAATGGCATCCCAGGATTCATAGCCTGGTGTGTGTGTGTGTGTGGGGGGGGGTTAGGTGCCAAGATTTTTGGTCTTCTTTACATTGAGTTGTAATCATGCTGAAGACTGATCTCCTTAATCTTCATCAGCAAGTAATTCAAGTCCTCCTCACTTTAGATAAGCACGGTTGTTATCTGCATATTACAGGTGGTTAATAAGCCGTCCTCCAATTCTGATACCACATTCTTCTTCATATAGTCCAGCTTCTCTGATTATTTGCTCAGCTTATAGATCTGACAAGTATGGTGAGAGGATACAACTTGTCGCACACCTTTCTGAATTTTAAATGATGCAGTATTTCCTTGTTCTGTTCACGAACTACCTTTTGATCCATATGTAATTTCCCCATGGGCACAATGAAGTGTTCTGATTATCCATAGTTTATGATGTTATCCATAGTTTATGATGGTCCAAACAGTTGAATATCTTTGAATAGTCAATGAAAAACAAGAAAACATATGCCTGGTATTCTCTGCTTTCTGGCAAGATTCATCTGCCATCAACAGTGATAGCCCTTTTCCATGTTCTCTTCTGAACCCCACCTGAACTTTGTCAGCTTCCCATCAATGTACTGCTGCAACCTTTGTAGGATGATCTTCAGCAACGTTTTACTGGTGTATCATATCCATGGTATCATTCTATAGTTCGAGCATCCTGATGGGTCACAAGAGAAACAAATCCAGACACTCATATGTGTATAAGAGCTTTATATCAAAGAGTAATTGTATATCAAGAACACCATATGCGTATGAAAGTTGGCCATTTGAATAGGGAAGACTGAAGAAGAATTGGTGCATTTGAATTGTGGTGCTGGAGAAGAATATGGAAAACACCATGGATAGCTAAAAGGACAAACTGATCTGTGTTGGAAGACGTAAGCCAGAGTGCTTTTTTTGGGGGGGGCATTACTGCCCTCTGGTAGTCGTGGAAGCTACCCAGTGCTGCTTCTGAGACCCACCGCTGGATTTGAACCGCCAAGCCTGTGGGCTGCAGTCCTGCACTCAACCATTTACGCCACCAGGACTCAGCCCCAGAGTGTTCTTTAGAAGAAAGATGGCAAGACTTCATCTGACCTTACTTT
The DNA here is from genome assembly GCA_004026705.1 of Nesogale talazaci. Lineage (NCBI taxonomy): Eukaryota > Metazoa > Chordata > Mammalia > Afrosoricida > Tenrecidae > Nesogale > Nesogale talazaci. Next base: position 11,206 of record PVJH01025109.1, read on the forward strand.
GGACATATTATCAGGAGAGACATCTCGTTTGGTAAAGTGAAAGAAGGGCAGCAGACAAGAGGAAGACCTTTGATGAGATGGGTTGACACAGTGACGGCGTTCGTGGGGCTCAGGCACAGGGAGAAGTGTGAGGGAGGGGCAGGCCCAGACAGGGCTCTGTTCTGTTGTGCATAGGGACACTATAGGCTGAAACCAATTTAATGGCTTCTAACCACACCAATCTCTTCAGCCCATGTTGGGGCAGTTTCACTTAGGGTCTTGCTTGGGTGTGTCCCTGATTGAGATGGCTGTATGGGGGACAGTACATAATCCAAAGCTCCAAACTCACAGCCATCAAATAAATTCTGACAGAGGTCTGTTAGTCACGAGTCACAGCCTGTCAGTCTCTCTCTGACTGCCTTGGTCAGAAGCCTCTGGATCAAGTTTGTAAGTTCTTCTATCTAACAATGTCTATGTCCCAATTATGGTCCCCGTCCTGTAGCTCTGCCTGTAAGTGTGATCTATCGATTTGCCATCAATCACCACCCTGATGGCTTCTTCCTTTGTTCCCTGCCATATTTAACTGTAGATTGTCCTGTGAACCCTGGGATCACTGGGGTGCCATTGGGACCTCATGCTAATGATCTTTCTAATGAGGTGGTGTCTCTTTGTCTTTGTCGCTTTCAAGATTTAATAAATGTTCTTCAGTTATATCTGAGATTGGGGTCTTTATTTTTTTACCCTACAACAAATAAGAGCCGATTGAAACCATCTGAGATTTGCAAAAATTTACTTTCTCCTTACAAATTAGCTAGGGTGGAGGAGGAGAAGCCAAACTGTCCTTTTATTTGGGTCTTTAAAAGAGAAAATGGTGTGAAGAAATGTATCCTAAAATAAATAAATAAATAAATGTATCCTAGGGGAGGGAGCACAAGGACTGACTATGATTACACAACTTATTTTAAAGGTGATTTAATCAAGTGGGTGGAGGGGATAAAATGTTCTGAAATTGATTGTGGCAATGATTGCACAATTGAATTGTATGATGTGGATTATGTACCAATAAGACTGAAAAAAAAGAAAGAAGTATATCCTACAGTCGGGAAATCTGAATTTTAGTAGTGGTTCTACTTAAATATTATCTTTTATAAAAAATCATCTTATGGGGGGGTGCTTATACAACTCTTATCACAATCCTTCCATCCATTGTATGTCAAGCACATTTGTGCATTTGTTTCCCTCATCATTCTCAAAACATTTGTTTTCTACTTAAACCCTTAGTCTCAGCTCATTTCCCCCCTCACTCTCCCTTCCTCATGAACCCTTGATAATTTATAAATTATTATTTTGTCATATCTTACACTGTCCAATGTCTCCCTTCACCCACTTCCCTGTTGTCCATACCCCAGGGAGGAGATTATATGTAGAATCTTATAATTGGTCCCCTTTTTCTTCCCCACCTTCCCTCCACTCTCTGGTATTGCCACTGTCATCACTGGTCCTAAAGGGATCATCTGTCCTGGATTCCATGTTTCTGGCTCCTAGCTGTACCAGTGTACATCCTCTGGTCTGGTCGGATTTGTAAGGAAGAATTGGGATCATGATAGTGGGGGAAGGGGTAGAGGAAGCATTGAAGAACTAGAGGAAAGTTGTGTGTTTCATCATTGCTACACTGCACCCTGACTGGCTCATTTCTTCCCGGAGACCCTTCTGAAAAAGGGATGTTCCATTCATTACCTACACATGGCCTTTGGCTCTCCAATCTGTACTCCTCTTCACTTACAATGATATACTTCTTAGTTGATGCTTGATACCTGATCCCTTTGACACCTCATGGTCACACAGGCTAGTGTGCTTCTTCCATGTAGGCTTGTTGATTCTCAGCTAGATGGCCGCTTGCTTATCGTCAAGCCTTTAAGACCCCGGACTCTGTGTTTTTTGATAATCAGGCACCATTTGCTTTCTTCACAACATTTCTACTTAAATATCTTCCTGGGCTTCAATATTGTAATTTTTAAAAGGTGAAGGCCAATTCTAAAGTTCTACCTTCTAAAGTACCACGCTCCTCACTGAAGTTGACTCTTGTATTTTTAAATGGAAGGAGAAAAGGAACATCTACTTTTCCTTTGACAGCATTCTGGTACTCAGGTGGATTCGGGCATGTAGCTTAAAGTCTGGAAAGGAAGATTCGCCAACAGGGCAGCAAAGTGATAGATCACCCGGGGAAGTCAAAAGAAACTGGAAAGTAGCTTCTTCTTTTTAGAAAATCATTTTATTGTGCACTTATACACTCTTATCACAATTCATCCATCCACTCATAGTGTGTCAAGCACTTTTGTACACTTGTTGCCATCATCCTTCTCAGAACATATTCTTTCTTTTTTTGGGGGGGGGCATCACTGCTCTCCGCGGTGGGAGTAGGAGGCCCAGCCCCACTGCTGGAATTGAACCTCCGTCCCAGTGGGCTGCAGTCCCGCGCACAACCACACATGTTCTTTCTTCTTGAGCCCTTGATATCAGCTCCCCATTTTCCCCCTCCTTCCCTGCTCCCTATCCCTCATGAACCCCTGATAATTTATAAATTATTATGACTATTTTGTCATATCTTACACTGTCCAACGTCTCCCTTTGCCTCCTTCCCTGTTGTCCGTACTCCAGGGAGGAGGTTATATGTAGATCCTTGTAATAAGTTCCCCCTTTCTACCCCATGCTCCCCAAACCTTCGATATAGCCACTCTCACCACCGGTACTAAAGGGATCCTCTGTCCTGCATTCTCTGTGTTTCCAGTCCTATCTGTATCAGTGTACATCCTCTGGTCTAGCTGGATTTGCAAGGTAGAACTGGGATCATGATAGTCGGGGGGTGGGGGGGGGAGAAGAAGGGGGGTTGCTGGAGGGGGTAGGGAAGCATTTGGGAACAAAGTTTATGCTTCATCATTGCTACACTGCACCCTGACTGGCTCATCTCCTCCCAGAAAGTAGTATCTTTCAAAATATTTAGAAGCAATGATTGTATCTTAGTCTTGGCTATTACTCTCCATGGGACAGGGGGAGGGGGCAGGCTCACTCAAAGGACGTCCATGAGGTACCTTTTTTTTTTTTCCCCAAAACTGCTTAAATGTTCAAGGAGGGAAAGCATGACATGATTTTTACTCTTAGATCTAGTCTTATTCCTGGCAGGGGCTGAGACGAAGCCATGGAAATCAACCACGCAGAGCTTGTTTCTGGCCCTCTCACACAGGCTCCTACCAGCCCCATTCCTCCCTCCCAGAGTTCCTCTGAAATACTGCCCGTTTCTTTGGCTCATTTGTCTGCAGTGAACATTCTGCAGCGTAATCTATAAAATGTCAGAGATAAGTCCTGACAGAGAGGAAATTTGAATCACTGAGGTCCCATCTGCTCTCTGAAAGCTGGCTGAACCCAGGAGCGGAGAGGCACAGTGAAAGATGAAACACGTGGCTTTCCCCCCTCACCCCCCCTTCTGCAGCCCCCACCCTACTCTCATTGTCTCATTCTAGACAGTCTGACCTGGCAGTATTTTAGACAATCAAGTCCTATTTTTAAATTTCTATTTTAATCCCATGGGCCATTAATTCCTGGAAATGTATGGTCCTGATGGTATTTAGGGACACTTTTATGGTCTGCTTTCCCTTGGCAGAATTCTATCCGTGCTTTGGAGTGTCTGAAATGTCTCTGTCCCTTTCTTTTCTCAGGCTCTCTCTCCCTTCTCCGCATTGTTCATTACCAAGGGCATGAGACTGTGTTCCCTATGACTCACTGTTACTCACTGCTTTGTGAGACTCAATTTGCGTTCCTGAGGAGAGCCTGCCCTGAGAACACATCCTGTTAACTCTCCCCTCCCCGGGCCAGCGCCTCGAAACACCGATGCTTATCACCGAAAGTGGGATCACGGCTCCGTTTGACCTGATTCCACCAACCACGGCCTCAAAGAGACGTTCTGTACTGAGCAGCGCCAGCCTCTGAGGAAGTCAAGAAGAACTCTGGGTGGCTGGGCCGGCCCTCCACGTAGAAGAAGTTGCATTTACATAACCCTTTACTGCTAATAAGGGAGCCCTTCGTGGCACTGTGGGTTACGCATGGGGCTTTGAACCACAAGGTCAGCAGTTTGAAACCCCCAGCTGCTGCACAGGAGAAAAAGGAGGCTTCCTGCCCCTGTATGGGGGTTCCTGTCCAGTCTCAGAAACACACAGGGCCAGTCCGTTCTGTTCTATAGGTCACCGTGAGTCAGAATCACTCAAGGGCAATGAGATTCGTCCTCCCCCCAATAATACTTGATGATACACTAACTCATACCCCATGACTAGTGTCAACCCAACCCAACCTTGTTGTCAGCTGATTCCAACTCGTAACTGCTGAGCAGGAGAGAGGAGGGCTGCCCCAAGGAATTTTCAGTAGCATCCTCTTTACAGCAGCTGACAGCCACATCTTACCCCCCAGAGCAGCTAGTAGGTTCAAAACACAAGTGCTTAATCACTGTGCCCCCAGGGTTCCTTTCTTACCAGTACAGAGGGGCAGGTCAAGCAGCCAGGGTCCTATCATCGTCCCTGTGAGGAAGCTGACACTGCGCCTAAGGTCACCAGCCTTTGAGGAGAAACACCCCCTCTACATTTTCATGCACCTCTTCTTTGATGTTTGCCTGTTCACCCCCACAGGAGGAAGGCTCTGTCCAGACCCTGGGCCTGGTATGGACCTGTATTGGGAGCACACTGGTCATTTCTGCCTCCGCAGGCTTACCGTTGACTTAAACCCTGCCTCCTCCAGCCTAGTTACCCATCCTGGCCGCACCTCAGTCCTCTTCTCCTGGTTTAAGTTCTGCCTGCCGGGGTTGAACACCATCTGGGTTCTGATCGCCAGCTCTGGTGTCCCGGGTCTACACGCCCACTGTTTTTTGAGGGCCGACACCCATCTCCTCAAAGAGCCCTGGTCATGGTTACACTGGAGTTGCTTCCCACAAAGTCAGCAGTTCAAAACCACTCTCTGCTCCCCAGGAGACCCACGTGGCTTGCTGCTCCCATAAAAACGGAAAGTTAGGGAAACTCAGAGACCCAGTTCCATTCTCTTTGGCCACGGCAGTGACTTCATTGCTGCTTTGTTCTTCACCGAGCTCCTCTGTGTCTGATCCTCCAGACCTCAGTAATGGACTCTCTCATGGCTTTTTGATCATTTACCCCACCCACCTGTCCCCCTGAGCCAACCTTCCCTTACAGGGCTGCTTCTGTCTGTCTCTCTGGTGCCAAGCAATTCCTTCGGCATTCCCCTGGGTCTATTTGGGAGCCAACGGACGTGTTTAAATCTTAGCTGTCTTGCAGACGAAGGAGCCCTGGTGGCCTCGTGGGCGACATAACAGATTGCCAAGCACAAGGTCGGCGGTTTGAAAGCACAGAAGACTTTCTGCACCAGTATATGAGACAGCCTTGTTCTACCCTGCTGTGCAAGCTCCCTGGGAGTCAGAGCTGATTCCAAGGCGGTGAGATATCAGCTGACTTTCACTTCCTCCCGCGCCCTGGGAGACTCTGACCCCGTGCACCTCTGCTGCCCTTCTTATCGGTGCTCTCCAGCCCAGACAATGATAAACAGACATCTCTTTCTACTTGCCTTCTGGCCTGGAAAATTTCATGTTTTGATATTTTCTCTTGTTGCTCAGAATTTCAATATTATCACCCCTCTTATCTCCACTTTATCATTGATTGCCATATCCCTGCTTAGTTTAAAATAGGATACATAAAAGTCCCATTTTTAAGCTATTACCTCATATAAATATACCCTGCTGCTGTTATTAGTAGGCAATTCAAGCCAAAGGTGACTTTCTCTAACCTTCCTGGTGGAGGGAGACAGCTTGTCACCCAAAATAGGCACTTCACAATTGCTGTCTGACGCCAAGTGGGAGAGCATAGCCACTGTGACCTGACCTCAACTCATCTCTTGAGGCAGACTGGGGCCCTTCGGTCAAGGTCACCACCCTAGACTTTTAAACCTGTCACAGGAAATGCATGTCCTAGGCTATTCCAAATGCCTTCAGGTCTTCTTCTAATCAGCCTTAAGCGATTGAGTCTTCTGGGGGGGGGGGGGGGGGCACCTATCCTGATTAGCTTTCTCATGCGAAGGTAATTACTTTGGATATCCATACAGTATGCTCACACGTACTACTCTCACCTGGACTATCTTTGTCCTGAGAAATTAGTTTCATGGCTTTAGAGTGTTAGAGAGGGAAACTGAGGCGTGGTGATGGCAGCTAACTTTCCCAGTGCCGCCAATGAGGCAGGGGCACGCCTTGGACTTGAGCTTAGCCTTTTTTGTCCTTTTGGCCCCACGGAACCTACTTTTGCATTTCACCACTACCTGCATCTCCGGCCTGCAAAACATCCTGGGAAGGAAATGGTTTCTTTCTTTGGAGAGGAATTGAAGGTATAAAAGCAGTCATCCACTTAGTAGATCACAAATAGAATGTGCCAACGCGATGGGTTCTGATGATTATACAATGCTGCCCTCTAATGGATAGGATCATTCGTTGTTCCTTCGGCCAGCCTACCCCTGCCTACCTTCCTGTGCGAGCTACCTGGTGAGCAATCCTGTTAAGTGGGCCAGCAAGGGTCTGGGACCGGGAAGTGAGAGTCGCATCTGAGGGGCCAGGCAACTCTTTGGAATTGGGGCAGATTTATTATGCTTTAAGACAGAGTAAGTGAAAAGGATCCAATCAGAGTCCAAATGCAGAACAACTCGGCGGGGCCTTGTACGAGGGGGTACCACCCCAAGCCCGATGCTTGTTTGTGTGTTTGTTTGTTTTAGATGCGAGGGGGAGAGTGCATTTGGAGTTCATTCCACCAGGTCAGACTGTTAATCAAGCTTTCGCTTTAGAGGTTCTGAAAAGATAGCGTAATGAGGCCTGATTTGTGGCAGACAGGAGACTAGTTTGGGCACCACGACGATGCACCTGCTCATGCAGCCATCTCAGTTTGGGGCAAAAAACCCAGTACGCCTGTCTGGCCCCACGCACTTGACGCACCTGACCTCGCCCTGTGTGATGTCTTTTGTCTCTGAGGATGCAGGGCGACATGAAAGGACAGTGATTTGACAATGCAGAAGCGAAGAAAAAAATGAGGGAGGTGCTGTCAGCCATCCAAACAGGTGAGTTTGAAAAAATGTTTCCAAGAATGGAATAGGAGATTTTAAAAAAATGTATAGCTTTGAAAAAAAATTCCAGATTTTTTGGGGTCCCCCCTCATATGTACTGAAAAAGCTCGGGAGTGGGGGTGGTGGAGCACTCTGTCCTTCACACTGCAGTGTACTCACAGTGCACTCTTTTCCCTTTCTCACCAGCCTCTGAGCTCTGATGATCCCCGGTGGCACTGCAGTTACAAGTTGGACTGCGGTCTGCAAGATGGGCAGTTTGAAGCCACCAACCACTTATGCAGCCGAGATGGGGCTTTCTACTCCGTCTCAGAAACCCCCAGGGGCAGTCCTACCCTGCCCTGTAGGGTCACTGCGGCTCTGCATAGACTCCATGGTGGTGGGACTGGTTTGTTTAATGAGCTGTGAGGGCGGAGACCAAGTCCTATTTATAGCTATATCCATAACATGAGCACCCTGGGTGATATACATCCAGGCAATATTTGTTGACTAGATGAGTAGCAGGCATAGATATCAGACATCAGAGCCAAAGTCATGGCCGAGCCAGTCTTTCAGACTCCCAAGCTATTGCCGTGTCCACTGCCTCACATGCATTCAGGAGTGGCAAACACATACTGGCCACTGACTCCTTCCCTCTCAGATCTAAGCACTGGTCTGAAGGGCTCAAAAGGGAGGAACTGTAAAACAGAAGCCACCCCGGATTCTTTAGTGACATGCAAGTCCTTTTCAAAGATACGAAGGAAGAAAACAAACTGGCTAGTGGGGAAAATCTGATAATCACCTACCCTTTCAGGCAGCCAAGGAGCAACAGCGCAAGTGTTCGTGGGAAGCTTGCAGGTTCCCGTTCCTCAGCAGCACTGCAGGAGAAGGGTGCAGCAGGCGGCTTTCACCGAGAGTGAGGTCTCGGACACCCTCTGGAGGGGATCTCCTGTGCTGGGTCACTGTCAGCCCAAAGGGACTGGATGGACAGCATCTGGTTTTCCAGGTACAGTGACATTCTGCATCTCTTGGAGTCATCACTGGTACTGGAGCCGATAAATTATTAACTGAGTACCACTTCGCACCTACCAGTATCCGATTGGAGTGGCAATCGGAGCAAGAGAGAGAGAGAGCTTTTGCCCTTACAGCCAAGAGTGAGACTACCATATCCATCAGTTAGGGTGTTTCTGAGAAGTTGAAGCAGGGTCACAGACAGAGACCGGTTTCAAGCAAAGGGGTGAAGCAAAAAATGGCTTTATTTAGGGAAAAGAACTCCCGGGAAGGGGAAGGGAGAGCAGAGGAAGGGGAGCATTTGAGCACTCAGGCTGTTCTGAGACCCAAAAGTTAGGTCAGAGCTTAACTATATATGATTTGGGCTAAAGGCTTGTGGATTGAAAAGGGGAATAGAAATTCCTGGTGTTGCAGTTGCTAGGAAACAGTGCTAGGAAGAGGGGGTCTGTGTTCTGCCCTGGAGGTCATCTTGTTTTCAGGAAACACTGCTAGGGAGGGTGGGGCTATGCACTGTCCAGGGAGGTGAGTTCTGGGAAATGCTGAAGGCAGGTGCTTTGAAGTTCAGCAGATCATCTGTCTTCTTGAGAGGCTGGAACAAGGGGTGTCTGGCCCTGGAGAGGCAGGAATGGGGGGCCAGAACAAGAGGCTGCCTGGTTGGGCTTTGGTCGGGCCTGTCCCATACAATCTCATCACCCCTCTGTTAGTTTGTGGAAGCGCGGCTTGCATGTTGTCATGATACTGGAAGCTCTACCCCTGGTAATGTCAATACCAGCGGGATCATCCACAGTGAACAAGGCTCAACAGACTCTCCGCCAAGACAAACTAAGAAGAAACGCCTAGCAGTCTACACTTGTAAATCAGTCGATGACAACCTTATGGATCGCAAGAGCATATGGTCCAGTTTAGTCATGGGAGCCGAGCTCCCTAGGTTAGAAGGCACTCAATCTATCCCAGGGACACGGCAACGGACCGATTACTGTGACGGTGATTACAGGGCTGATCAGCACCGCAGTCTGTCGTGCTTTCAGTCACCACGGTTTGGAATTAACAGGACAGCAACTGTAACAGCAACCTGGCAGTCTTAAGTTGGTAAGGACATCTTAGCATCTAAGACTATTTTGTCTGTGGCCTTAACGTTAGGATGGATGCTTTGAACCTTCACAACTCTGTGGGAGGGTGTCGGAGGCTGGGTTGTTTAAAGGAGGAAGACATGGCGCATGTGGAGAGAGAGTGAGTTCCAGGAAATGGCTCAGGAAGTTGTGGAAGCTGGTCAGGTGTTGTGAGGTGTCAGCCCCCACAATTGAAAGGGTAATTGAGGGGTAGAATGAAAGAGACATCAGACAAAGTAAAGCAGGCAAGCACGTACCTGTGGGACGGCCATCATCTCAGCAGCCAGCTGTGTGCAGAGAGAGAGAGAGAAAATGTATTTCCAATCAAGGCTTACACACACTCAAGGGGTATGCAAGCCCCCGTAATTATAGGAAATCACGTGGTAACAAGAAGGGGTTGTACAATAGGCGTATGTGCAAAAGGAGGGGGACAAGTTAGGAGTGTACATGGACTAGGAAGGGAGGCAGTAGGGACATACATGTGATAAGATTGAGTAGACCCTAGAGTCGAGATGGCAGCCTAACCTTAGTCCTCCCTGAGTTGGCTTGACCATGTCTTTGGGCTCTCCTTCAGGGGAACCATCCTTATCAGAAGGGAGTGGGCCTTCCTTAAGGTGGGACAGACTTTAGGTCTGATTGCTCTCGATGGCTGATAACCCACATAGAGATAACCCTTAAACAGCTGATCCCCAAGTATATAGCCATTGACCACCTGTTAGAAGCAGCATCATAGGTTTGAATATATTCTGGGGGCAGGGGAAAGAACCTGGGGAATTACTTTTCTGTTTCCTACAAGGTGTCAGGCTGGAAGCTTCTCCTAACTTACATAGCTGCAGGACCGATGTGTCTGTAGGTCAGATGGCAGGCTGCTGGCTCACACCTAAGAACTGGAAGTCAAAGGATGACAAGCCAGAAGCAGGATCAAGAGGGCAGAGCTTTACCAAAATATCTGTATAGGTTGGCTGCAGGCCATACTTCCAAGGAAATTATTCAATGGATTGACTGTTCCTATCCGATCCAGAACAAAGGGTGATAACATAGCATCTGAGAAACCACAGAGATTCACTGCCTCACTCAAGTGATTATAACCTTAATCAGCACAGAAGGGCATTGTTATTGTGTCCATTTTGATGTTTACAATATTCTTTCACATAGCTGATTTCATTTCTTCTCCACCAGAGGGGTAAAAGACTTTTTGTTTTTTAAAAATCATTTTATTGGAGGCTCATACAACTCTTATCACAATCTATGCATATAGCCATTGTGTCAAGCACATTTGTACATTTTTTGCCATCGTCATTTTCAAAACATTTTCTTTCTACTTTAGCCCATGGTATCAGCTTCTCATTTTTTCCTCCTTCCCCCACTCTCCCTTCCTCATGAGCCCTTGATAATTTATGAATTTTTTTCCATGTTTTACACTGATCAATGACTTCCTTCGTCCACTTTTCTGTTGCCCATCTCCCTGGGAGGGAGTTATAGATAGATCATTGTGATTGGTTTCCCCTCATCTCCCCCCCTCCCCATCCTTTTTACCCTCCTGGCATGTCTACTCTCAATATTGGTCCTCAGTGGTTTATCTGTCCTGGATTCCCTGTTTCCAGCTCCTATCTGTACCTGTATACATCCAATAGTGTAGCTGGATTTATAAGGTAGAATTGGGATCATGATAGTGGTGTGGGAAGAAGCATTAAAAACATGAGGAAAGTTGTATGTTTCATTGGTATACTGCACCCTGACTGGTTCATCTCCTTTCCACGACCTTTCTGTAAGGGGATAGCCAATTGCTTACAGATGGGCTTTGGGTTTCAAATCCGCACATCCCCTCATTCACAATGACATAATTTTTTGCTCTGAGTCTTTGATACCTGATAGAGAGGTAAAGGCTTTTATGCCTAATTCACACCACTGAAAAAACTAAGTCTAGGGCAGTTAACTTGTCCAAAGTCACATGGACAGAAAGTGAAAGAGCCAACAACACAGGCATTTTCAAGCTTACTGCCCTTCCAGGACACAGGGAAGACCAGTTTCTTCACGGGTGTACTACCGCAGCTTTCTCTAGCAGTGTATCAAAGTATCTCACTGAGACCGGATCTCCTCTCATTTCTAATTACATACATTCCATGCCCCACTGCAGTCAAGGATAATGCACGTGGTTAATGTGTTCAGTGTGAACTAGAAGTTTAGAGGTTCCAGTCCACGTTGGGAAAATCTGGTCATCTACTTTCAAAAGCCGGCTAGGTGCTAGAATCAACTCAAACTGCAGTTTTTCATGTCTCTTCAGTCTGAAGCACCTCTGCGCATACTTCTTAAGAACAAAGAGATTCTCTTCATAACCAAAGTCAAATACAAACCCATTGACTTTCAGTCGATTCTAACTTATGGCGATCTGATAGAACAGAGGAAAACTGTCCTCACTAAGCTTTCCAAGGCTGTTCATCTTTCCGAAGCCAACTATCCCGTCTTTCTCCCACAGAATGGCTGGTGGGTTCAATCCACCGACTCAGCAGCTCACAGCCACCTGCCTTCCCACTGCACCACCAGTGTCCCCTCCGAACAAGAGGAGGATGATCACAATCAGAAAAGGTAGCGTGGATGTCATTGTCTTAGTCACCATCCACCCATGTTCACATCGGGTCGGTTGTCCTAAGAATGTCTTTCACTGCTGTTTTGTCCTGGTTGGAGACCCACTTTGGGATCAAATATTGCATTACTTCTTTTTCAGTCGTCTTCCATCTGGAATTTTCAGTTCTTTCTGCTTTTTCAAGCTGACATTTTTGGCAAGTATGAGCAGTTTTTGTAATAGGTCCTTCATGTTGAACTTGCCTCCTGTTTCTACATGATTAGATTTAGGCCGTGCGTTTTGGCAGGAATACATCTGAAATAACATGGTGTCATTTCCTCTGTATCCTGTTAGGAATCACCTGATGGGAATCTTTCTTCCTATCGGTGACGCCACTTACTTTTTGGTTAAGGTGGCATGACAGGTTATACCACGACAGAGCTACCATTTCTCCCTTTGTGAGTAATAAGTAATTTTCAGTGAGACTACATGTAAAGAATCCGTTCCATATCGAAATTTCACTGCAACACCCACTGACACTTTCCTAAAGACATTCTCCCACATTTACTTGTTGCTTGGAATTGTACTCTTAGGAAGAGCTTTCCATTCTTCCCCAATTCTTTTTTATTTACTTAATTATTTATCTCACTGTGGACTCAGGGATTATTATTTCAGCCGCTGCATTCTAACCTGTTATCATTCTTTATTTGGATAACTGAATTGTCTTAGATTGGAAAGCTAGAAGGCCCCTCAAGTTCACTCCCATGTCCTCTTGCGCCCTGTATTATTTTAACAAGCCCCCTTGATTCGATTAGAAAGGAGCAAAACACTTGAATGAGCAATTTCCCTGGGAGCCACAGAATGGTCAAGAAGCCCAGGGAAAGGTGCCTGGCACTGTAAGTTGTCAGGGACATGAAAACTGAAACTACTGCATACTTCCCACGATGGCTCATATTCACATACCATTCGAAACCAGCCACTGTTTGCCATGAGTTAGAATCAGCTCGAAGGTAATGGGTTTTTTCATGTCCCTTTACTCTCACTCTTTTTTTTTTTTAAATCATTTTGTTGGGGCTCTTACAGATCATATAGCAATCCATAATTCAGCTTTATCAAACACTCTTGTACATATATTACCATCTTCATTTCCTAAACATTTCTTTCTACTTGAGCCCTTGCTATCAGTTCCTCTTTTAACCCTTCCCTTCTGACCCTCCTATCCTCATGAATCCTCAATCAATTATATATTATTTTTTTCTCCAAGTCATCAATTATATATTATTATTGCTATTTCATATATATATATATATATATATATATATGAAAACCGTGTTTATTCTCTGTGTGCAGACAGGACCAGCCCCTCTGAATACTCAGGCTCGAGGGGGGGGAGTCGTGTGTGTGTGTGTGTGTGTGTGTGTGTGTGTGAGAGAGAGAGAGAGAGAGAGACGGGAGATGCTGGCTCATGGCCTCCACGTACCGCGTCGGCAGGAAGGCATAAGGTGCATCTCAATGTACGGACATGGACACGGTGACCGGGTCTTTGGGCTCCCAGGAGAAAAGTTGGACAAGTCTGGGATTATCCTGGACGACCGCACTCTGGGCACAGCTAAGGAAGGTGGCACAGAAGTTCATGCACACGGAGGAATCCCAGCCATCGTGGTCATTCCTGACATGTTCAAACAGCTCCGTGGTGGGAAAGGTCTTGAGGGAGGAGATTGACCCCTTGGGGTTTCAGAAACCAGCGATGACATTCGGGACCCCAGGCAGGAAGGACGGAGCCCACCACTCCGGGAGCTCGCGTCTGTAGAAGCCCCGCCTCTGCCCAGCGCTGTGCGTCTCCTTGGTGGTCTTAGCTCTACATAGCAGGCTGAGGGCTGCTTGGATGGAGCGTGGGGGTCTGTGCAGTCCACCCCCCGCCCGCGCCGAGAAGAGCAGAGGGTGGCGCCCAGGTGGCTGCATAGCACAGAGCAGACGGCCTCATTGGTGTTGACTTCCCTGGAGGGGTCTGGGGAGCCACCAGGCTTGTCTGCGCACATGTGCTGCTCAAACTTGAATATGAGCTCGTGGAGGAGGGGCAGCCGAGAAAACCTCTGAGCCTGAGCAGCTGGTGCCTCCACCTCACTCAGGGACAGTGTCCCCTGGAACCGGGAGGTAGCCAGCTGCCAGCCCTCCTGTCGCTCATAGGGTGCTATCAGCAGTTTTGTAAGGTGTCTCTGCCATGTCACTGTAGCTCCTGCCAGCCAGCCTGGACACCCCCTCCAGCTGCCCTCGGTGCTCCAGAAGCCAGCGCAGCAGGTGGTCCAGCCCTTCTCCAATCTCCTCATCTTGGGCCTGGTACCGATCCACATACCCGTCTTTGAGGTCAAAGTGGGGGCCTGGGCCATCGATAGGGGGTGGGCTATAGTAGGGCGCCTGTAGAAAGGAAAGGACCGGGTTGAGCCCTGGTGGTGTAGTGGTTGTGTGCGGGACTGTGGCCCACAGGGTTGGTGGTTCAAATCCAGCAGCAGCTCTCCAGGAGCAAGGCTGGGCCTCCTGCTCCCACCGGAGGGCAGTGATGAATAAAGAGGCTACCTTCCTAACCACAGTACATTCAAAACTGCACCCATTGTTCGAGAGTCGATGTTAACTCATAGAACAGAGCAGGAGCCTGGGGGGGGGAGGGGGCAGTGGTTATACGTTGGACTTGAGTCCCTGTGGTGGACGGTTCTCAGCCACCAGCAGCTCCACGGGAGAAAGACTGGGTTTTCACTCCTGTACACAGTTACAGTCTTGAAATCCCACAGGGGGTGGGTATGAGTCAAAATCAAGCTGATGGCCGTGAGAGTGAGCATGGAACAGAGCAGAATTGCTCCATCACATTTCCAAGGCTGTTCAATCTTTCAAAACCAGACAACCTTGGCCGTCCTGTAAAGGACCCCATCAAAGAGTAGCACACATAACTTCACATCCATTGGCCCAAATTTAATCCCAGAGCCATTTGAATGGCTACAAATTCAACTGACACTTTCTTGTGCTCCTGCTGAACCTGCCCGTGGACCAAGAGGCACTTGTCTGACCACGACAAAGGGTTATGCTGGTTTAAATCAAGAAAGGCATATCCTTTCACCACACTTAACTGGTATGATGGGAGCAAAGAACCTGAAAAACTGGACTCTGTGAAGAATGTGACATCAGTGTTGAAGGAAGCCTTATTAACAACCGGTGATATGCAGATGACATAAACTTACTTGTTGCTGCAACGAGCTGGAGAATGTCAAGCACTTATTGATGAAAATCAAAGATGGCAGCTTGCAGGAAGGGTGCCACTCAAAGTAACCCAAACCCAAATCCTCACAATTGTACCAAGAGCCAGCATTGTGATAAATGGAGGAAAGATCGATGTAAGTGGACATTTCCTTTTGCTTGGAAGCAGCCATCAAGAAATGCAGCAACATATTTCATTGGGCAGATCTGCTGCACAAGGTCTCTTTGAAGTGCTGAAGAGCAAGGGGGCCGCTTTGAGGACTAAGGTGTGCCTGACCCAAACCATGGCACTTTCAACTGTGCATGTGAAAGCTGGACAGTAGGAAGAAGACCACGGAAGAATAGTGAAAGTTCTGTGTAAGCTAATCCGTCTTACAAAAGTACAACCAGTCATCTAGCTCAGAAGCAACAAAGCCCGTATGGAAGAAGCACACCAGCCTGTGTAATCATGAGGTGTCAAAGCGATCTGGTATCAGACATCTCAAAGAACAAAAAATCATATCATTGTGAATGAGGGGGAGGGCACAGTGGGGACCTAAGACCTACCTGTAAGCAACTGGACATCCCTTTACAGAAGGGCTGCGGGGAGATGAGCCAGTCAGGGTGCAGTGTAGCAACGATGAAACATGCAACTCTCCTCTAGTTCCTAAATGCTTCCCCCCACCATCATAATTCTGATTCTGCCTTACAAATCCCGCTAGACCAGAAGCTGTACGCTGGTACAGATAGAAACTGGAAACACATGGAATCCAGGACAGATGATCCCTTTAGGACCAGTGCTACGAGTGGCAATACCAGGAAGGTGAAGGGAGGGTGGGGCATAAAGGGGGAACTGATTACAAGGATCAGTGGCAGCCCCCTTATCTGGTGTCAATTTGAGGATTAAGAGTGTAGGGGTGGAGTCTAGCTTGTCAATCTGGAGATAGCCAATGAGACCTCTGAGTAGGCATGGCCTTCTCCTGAGAATTTTGGGAAATCTGGCCACATTTCTCCCTTGGAGGAGACTCACTCCTAAGTCCCTTGGAGATGCTCTACTGACAAGACACAAGACTGACTCCCTGAGGGACATCCTGGAGGAGAAGCTACATGGGCTTACCCTGATGGAACCGGACCTCTGAAGCTGGAAAAGTCATGTCGAGACTTCTGCCAGCACTGAGATACTTCTACCACCACTGGATACACAAGACTCTGCACCCATTGGCCTATGATAATCCTGGTGTCATTGCATGTGCTTCGTGAGTCTGAAGAGGGCGTATAGATTGGTATCAGACATATGAGCTAATATTGGATATTTATGACTTGGACTGGATGGGATTTTTTTAATGTACAGTTATTCTTGTATTTAAACTCTTTCTTATATACATATGAGTGTTTATGAATTTGTTTCTCAAGTCTACCAGGACTAACATAGCATACAACCTCCTCTCTGGGGGATGGACAACAGAAAGTGGGTGAAGGGAGCTGTTGGACAGTGTAAGATATGATAAAATAATAATAATTTATAAATTATCAAGGTTTCATGAGGGAGGAGGGGTGAGGAGGGGGAAAATGAGTTGATACCAAGGGCTCAAGTATAAAGCAAATGTTTTGAGAATGATGAGGGCAACAAATGTACAAATGTGCTTGACACAGTGGATGGATGGATGGATGGATGGATTGTGATGAGTTGTATGAGCCCCCTGCCCCCCACCAAAAGATGTAAATACTGACAAAGTATTTTTTGGGCTGAGTCCAGGGCCAGGCATCCTCTGTTCCAGCCTCTCAAGAAGATGGATGGTCTGCTAAGCTTCATAGCACCTGAACTTCAAAGCACCTGCCTTCAGTACTCCCCAGAACTTACTTCACCCACAGAACATGCCTCCCTGATATTGTTTCCCAGGGACAGGATGACGCCTACCTGGGCGGGGGGGACACAGTCTTGCTTTCTCAGCACTGTTTCCTAGCAACCACAGCACTGGAAACTTCTCTTCCCCTTTACAACCCACCTGCCTTCAGCTCAAATTATATATATATATATTCCACTGTCCCAGCACCTGGTGCGACTCCCCTACCCTGCACTCCCCTACCCTGCACTCTGGGTTGCAGGACCTGCCCAGTAGTTCAGGGTGCTTCCGACCCCCTCACAGTTCTCCCTTATCCTCTCAAAGGTCTTTTCCCTTTATAAAGCCACCCTTTGCTTCACATCTCTGTCTGAACTCTGCCTCAATTTACCTCTCAAGTATGTATCTATATATTGTGATTAGAGCTGTATGAGTCCCCAATAAAATGATTTTTTTAAAAGAAAACTTCTCTACAACCCCAATAACATCTTCCTGTGGTTTTCCTTTTTTTTCTCATTGAATCACTTCCACGTGCAGAGTCACACAGAAGGAGCTGGAAACTGCCAACTATGCACTTCCCATCATAGCAGCACAGGGACGTGAAATGAGACTGATTATTTTATTTTTTTTTTAATTTCAGTCTCGGGATCATATCTATCTTTTCGTTTAACTTTGCAAAATCAACCACCTTAATCCATCCAGTAAAAATAAAAATGATGTCATGGATGGAGTGCTTGATACATGCCAGACATTTTTCATAAATAATTTCTAATCCTGACACTTCTCCTGTGATAGGTGTTTTTTTGGAGGGGGGTGGGCAATCACTGCCTCTGGTGGTCATGGGCGCTACCAGTGCCGCTCCTGAGAGCCGCCGGGGGATTTGAACACCCAAGCCCACAGGCCGCAGTCCCGCACTCAACCACTTACACCACCGGGGCTCAGCCCCCTGTGATAGGTTTTAAATGCATTTTACAGACAAGGAAGCAGAGGCTTGGGAACATTAAATAACATATGCCAGAGTAAGCAGCTCACAGGTAACTGAGGTTTGAGGCCAACTCTCTAGTATACCATGAGATTACTTTCTTTAAAACTTACCCAACATCACTGAAAAAAATATTCCTAAAACACTTAGATGTGTTCATGGAGTGTATACCTAGACCCAGAGGCAGTTGTTGGACCAAAACAGGGGAATACAGCATGATTTAAAATCAGGACAGGGGCTGAGCCCCGGTGGCGTAGTGGTTGTGTGCAGGACTGCGGCTCACTGGGTTGGAGGTTCAAATCCAGCAGCAAGGCTGGGCCTCCTACTCCCACCACCAGAGGGCAGTGATGCCTAAAATAAACAAAAGTGAATTAAAAAAATCAGGACAGGAAGGGCTGAGCCCCGGTGCGCGCGGGACTGTGGCCCACTGGGATGGAGGTTCAATTCCTGCTAACAGGAGCAAAGGCTGGGCCTCCTACTCCCACCACCAGGGCAGTGATGCCTAAAAAATAAAAAAATAAAATAAAATCAGGACAGGTGTGCGTCAAGGTTATATCCTTTCACCATCCTTATGCAGTCTTTATGCCAATCTTTAATCTGAACGCTGTACTATATAAAGAAAAATGAGGCCTCAGGATTGGAGGAAGGCTTAGAACAACCTGCCATTTGCAGATGACACAGCCTTGCTTGCTGAAGGAGGAGGGCTTGAAGCACTTGCTGATGAAGACCAAAGACTTCAGTCTTCACTATGGATGGCCACTCAATGTAACCTCGCCCATATCCTCACAATCGGGTCAACTGACCACATGAGAGAGTAAGGGTTGAAGCTGCCAGGGATGTAATTTTGCTTGGATCCACAATAAATACTCATGGTGCAGCCACCAAGAGACCCAACAACATTTGCATTGGGCAGCTCTTCTGCACAGGAGCTCTACAAAGTATTGAAGAGGGAGGCTGTCGTTTTGAGGACCGCGGTATGCCTGACTCAAGACCAAGAGACAAAGTCTCATCAATTTTGTTTCCAAGAAGCCTTCTTGCTCTTCGTGTTCTTCTTCTTTCAAATTGGTCACTATTCTTTAAAATTTTTTTTTCATTTTATTGTGGGCTCGTACAACTCTTATCACAATCCATCCATCCATCCATTGTGTCGAGCACATTTGCACATGTGTTGCCCTCATCATTTTCAAGACATTTTCTTTCTCCTGGAGCCCTTGGGATCGGCTCCTCATTCTTACCCCTTCCTTACATGCTCCAGTGTAAAGCCAGGTCTGAATCTCTCTCATAGGAACCCCAGGGCCCTGGTGCTAATTCTCCTTGACCTCTGATTGCTGTGGTCCTCAACTTGGCTCATGATAGCATCCCTCTTGGACCGAGATTCTGCCGCGAGAAGTGAAGAGAAACAGACAATGTTTAGACCCTTGTCTTTTCGCAGTGGCTTTCAGTAGCTGACAGCAGCAACAGAGGCTTGTTCAGCTATGGCCCCCAGTCCCCTGGGCTGGAGCCCTGGTGTCAGGGTCAGCGAGGTCTGGGTTTCCTCTGGGGGCCTGGAAACCTGTCATGCTTTGGTGCTGTTGATTGAGTCTGGCTCATCAAACTTTTCCACGAGCTCAGTTCACCCTCCTTTAATCAATTTTTTTTCTGCTTCAACGAACTACAGCCCAGTTTTGTTGCTTGCTGTCTGGGACGCTGGAGAGTGCGTGTTTAACTCAAGAGGCTGATGGACTGCTTTTAGGACAGTTCTTTGGATAAATTTATGGTAGATTGTGCTGTGCTGGAAGTTCTGCCTGGGCTCCTTTAAGGCCCAGTTGTTACAAGCCAAAAAAAAAAAAGAAAAAAGAAAGAAAGAATGGTTCAGACAAAGGATATGTTGTCTTTTGGCTATCAAATGTCTGCTGCCCCTCCCTAAACAGCTTTTGCTTGGCCTCCCACAACTTCCTCACTCACACACAGTGGTCCACCCATTCAATCATCAGTACATCAGCACCTCCTTCAATCAGGGGCACCGTGCCAACCCCAAGAGTCCAAAGATCAGCAAATTGCAATCTTGGTTTGTATATCTTTGCATTTTGAACCAGGCAAGTGCATTGTATTTTAGCGGGGGTAACAATCATTGAACTTATTATTGATCACTCGGTTGAAGAAGGGAACCCTTTTCTGTTTGGGGGTTAGTGTCTCTGGGGATACTGGTGATGTCTTCTTCTTTTTTAATAGTCTTATTGCCACATAGTTCACACGGCGCCCTCATGGCATAGTGGTTCCTTGTTGGGCTGCAGCCCCAAAGCTCAGCAGTTCAAAATCTCCAACCAGTGGAAGGAAGAAAGAAGGGACTTCCTCCTCCTGAGAAGAGCTGCTGTCTCAGAAACTAACAAGGGCAGGTCTGCCCAGTGCTGGGGAGGGTAGTTCAGGTGTCATACAGTGCCATCGTTCAATCACGTTAAGAAGAGGTATGCAATCATCATTCATCGCTTTTAGAGTTCTCTCTTCTCATACTCATTGTTCTCAGCACCCCAGCCCCTTGCAACCTCTGCAAACACCCCTTGAGTCTGTTTTAGGGGAGAGGGGCAGGAGATGTCCAAAGATCAATTGCAAAATGCAATTGAAATCCTTTGTTAGGCTTGTCTAGCCAAAAGCAAGCACGCAGCTCTCCGGAGAACTGAGAACAGGATGTCTGTTTTAGGGCTGAGCCCCGGTAGTGGTTGAGTACGGGACTGCGGCCCATGGGCTTGGCGGTTCAAATCCAGCCACAGCTCTCCAGGAGTCAGGCTGGGCCTCCTACTCCCACCAGAGGGTAGTGATGCCCCAAAAACAAAAGCAAAAAACAAAAACAAAAAAGAATGTCTAGGCTGAACCTCGGTGGCGTAGTGGTTGTGCGCGGGACTGCGGCCCACTGGGATGGAGGTTCGATTCCAGCAGTGGGGCTGGGCCTCCTACTTCCACCGCCGGAGAGCAGTGATGCCAAAAAAAA
>PVJH01025110.1:0-32002 GCA_004026705.1 Nesogale talazaci
TACACATAGCCTCCTCTCTGGGGCATGGACAACAGGGAAGTGAGTGTTGGAACACATTGTACAGTGTACAGGATGAAAAAATAATTTGTAAATTACTAAGGGTTCAAGGGGAAGGGGGGGGAGGAAAGGTAATATAGGGAGCAGATAATGGGGGCCTGGAGGGAGGGAGAATGTTTTGAGAGTGATGATGGCAATGAGTGTGTAAAAGTAGCCTGAATACAACTGAAGTTGTTAGGGATTGTGATGGGAGTTGTAGGGCCCCCCCAATAAAATGATTAGTTTTTTTAAAAAGAGGGGGAAGGGAAAGGGGAGGGATTTTTTTTTAAAGGAGCTTGTATCAAGGGCTCAAGTGGAAAATATTGGGAAATGTATGTGGAAATATGTGTGCAAATGTGCTTGATACAAATGATGTACTGAATGTTGTAGTAGCTGTAAGAGCCCCCAATAAAATTAAAAAAAAAAGATTGCTCTTAATCATACAGTAGCTAAGACAGACAGAAGAAATGAGGAAGTCAAAGAGCTGAACAGAAAATTTCAAAAGTACATCCTGAAAAAACAAAGCAAAATATTATTTTTTAAAAAATAATTTCATTGGGGGCTCATACAACTCATCACAATCCATCCATCCATCCATTGTATCAAGCACATTTATACATTTGTTGCCCTCACCATTCTCAAACATGTGTTTTTTACTTGAGCCCTTGATATCAGCTCCTCACTTTTCCCCTCCCTCAAGAATCATCAATAATTTATAAATTATTATTTTGTCTTACACTGTCCGATGTCTCCCTTTACCACTTTTCTATTGTCTGTCCCCCAAAGAGGGGGTTATATGTAGATCCTTGTGATCAGTTTCTCCTTTCTACCCCATCTTCCCTCCCCCACCACTGGTCCTGAAGGGATCATCTGAACTGGATTCCCTATTTCCAGTTCCTATATATATCAGTGTACATCATTTGGTCTAGCCAGATTTGTAAGGAGGAATTGGGATCATGAGAGTGTGTGTGTGTGGGAAAGCATATAAGAACTAGAGGGAAGTTGTATGTTTCCCCATTGCTACACTGCACCCTGATTCGCTCATCTCCTCCCCGTGACCCTTCTGTAAGGGGATGTCCAGTTGCCTACGGATGGGTTTGGGGTCCCTAATCCACACTCCTTTTCATTCACATTGATATAAAATTTTTTGTTCTTTGATGCCTAGTACCCGGTTCCTTTGACACCTCATGATCACACAGGCTAGTGTTCTTCTTCCATGTAAACATTGTTGCTTCTGAGCTAGATGGCCACTTATTTACCTTCAAGCCTATAAGATTCCAGATGCTATATCTTTTGATAGCTGGGCATCATCAGCTTCTTTACCACATATGCTTATGCTTCCATTTGTCTTCAGCAATCGTGTCAGAAAGGTGAGCATCATGGAATGCTAGGTCAATAGAACAAAGTGTTCTTGCATGGAGGGAGTACTTGAGTAGAGGCCCAAAGTCCATCTGCTACCTTAATACTAAATGTATAAATATGTGCACATAATATTTCCCCATTATATGCATTTACATAGGTACAAGCCTGTACTTAAACCTCTATAAATGTCCAACAAAGTAAAATATTCTAATAAAATGTTTAAAGATCTAGTGTTAGAAAACCAAAAAGTAAGATACATCCAAGATGTGTTAAACTGAAAGAGCTAAAGAAAAAAAATTAAGCCCACAGTTGCAATATTGAAAGATTCTATGGACAAAATACTGAATGTTACAGGAAGCATCAAAAGAAGATGGACAGTCACTGTCCCCAAAAGAACTAGTCAACATTCCATAATTTCATGAGGTGGCGATAAGCAAGAACCAATGGTACCAAGAAAGAAGTCTAAGCTGCACTGAATGAATTGGCCAAAAACAAGTCTCCAGGAATTGATGGAATACCAATTGCTATGCTTCAAAAAGCCAATGGAAGCACTGGAAACATTCACTCATCTATGCTTGGAAATTTGGAAGATAGTTACTTAGCTAATTGACTGAAAAAGATCCATATATTTTTACCCTCTCCAAAGAAAAGTGACTTAACAGAATACTCAAATCATAGAACTATATCATTAATAATACATGCAAGTAAAATTTTGCTGAAGATCATGTTGGATGCAACAAAAAGTGTAGCAGTACATTGACAGGTGGTTCAGAAGTAAGAAAACATCAAATTGATCATGTAGCATGGCTCAACCTCAGCAGAGGACCTAGAACAAGAGATAGTGTTGCTGATGCTAAATGGATCTTGGCTGAGAGTAAAGAATACCAGAAAATCGTTTGCCTATGTTCTATCAACTATGCCAAGGTTAATATCAGAAGAGGTAAGAAGAATCATGCATGAGGGCACATCTGACTCCCGCCTTATGAACATAGGGAGGCCAGAGGAGGTCAGATATGCTTACCTTCATTGCTGTCCACTGCACAGAATAACATGAATTCTGCTAAAATTGAAGTAAGAAAGCATCAAATTGATCATGTAGCATGGCTCGAAGAAATCATTGATGCCTAACAAAGAACATCACGGAAACAATGTTCTCAAAGAATTCAGCAGTTTACAATGTCTAACTCATTTTAATAAGGGACTGGAGGATGTTGAAGGTGAAGCTCTCAGAGGCAGAACATGTGCATCAAATTTTAAAGGGAAAAAAAGCAGTGTTGTTTATGCGGATATTAAAGAGGACCAATGATGAACAACAGAAATAATAGCTCATGTCATAGACATCTTAATTGGTTGGGCATACACAATTCTGACAGAAAAATCAAATTTGAGGGAACTTTCTGATCAATGAGTTTGTGTGTTAGTCTGGGTTGACTAGAGAAACAAACCCAGGAATACTCATTTTATGTATAGGAAAAAGCTTTATATTGAAGAGCAATTGTATATGACTGAAACTTCACATTTTATGATAGCTGATTTAAGAGAATAGCATGTGGCTGTGAAATTTTGTTTCATGCTCGTGAAAAATGTTGCAGAGACTGATGTCATGTTGAACACAGCTTATGAGGACAGCATTATGGGAAAAACTCAAGTATGAGTGTTTCTCCTTTCAAAAAAAGGTGAAAAGTTGATCAATGACAAACCTTTGGGCTTCTGTCAACTTCCTAAATGGATGAAAATGTTGGCTCATAGTGTTTTTGGAATTCATTCCACCAGGTCAGACTGTTAATCAAGTTTTCTGTTTAGAGATTCTGAAAAGATAGTGTAACAGCGTGTGGTAAAAAGCTCTGATTTGTGGAACGTGCCTGTGCATGCTGCCATCTCAGTGCACCAGTCTTTGGCCCCCAAACAGCATGCCTTTCTTGCCCCGCTCATTTTTGTCACTCCCTGTGATTTCTTTTTGTTTCTGAGACTGAAGAGGGGCATGAAAGGACAGTGAGTTGATGATGTTAAAGAGGTAAAGATAAAAGCAAGTGAGGTGCTGTCAGCCATCCAAACACATGAGTTTGAAAATGTTTCCAAGAATGGAGTCACAGATTTGACAAGTATATTAAATGTAATGGTAAGTGCTTTGAAGATAATAGGGTTGTTTTATAAAGAAATTTAAATACATAGCTTTCAAAAAAATCTGTTTTGTGGGGGTACCCTCTAGTATTCGTGACAATATCCATAGATAAATATATACAAATAAATGTAGGTATATTAACATTTTAAGGGGAAGAAGAATACATATAAAGAAAAAAAATAAAGAAGTAGAATAAATCTATAAGATGTGTTAAATATCAACCGAAAATTGAAGGCTGTTTGTGCCAGCTGCAGTGAAATCTTTCTGAGAATAAAGTTTGCCAGGTAAAACACCTTGACAGAACAGAAATGTTTCTAAATGTTCTTAATATAAGGACTTTCCCCAAATACAACATGACATCAATGTACTGATATGTCCACGACTCCTCAGAAACCAGACATAACCAATCACTGTCAGACAAATCTATATCTGAATATCAATGATAGCTTGATATCTTCAGTGATCACTTTATGATGGCAAATACCAAGTTGGGTCACACCATAGGTAAAAATTATTCTCAGATTAGAGTTTAGGATTAAGAGCAAGCTCGAAATTCATCCATATATCAAAGGTTTATATATACCCTCAACCCACTGTTAAGGGAGCATCATCAGGTTATTGAAAATAATATGAGTAACTTCCATGGTCATTTGGAAATTCTTCTTTTAAAAAATTTTTAATACTTTTTTTAAGCCTACAGCACCCAGTATTTATTCCCAGGTGGTCCCCCATTCAAGGACTAACCAGGCCCAATCCCGCTTAGACTTCCCAGATCAGACGAGATCAGGCACATTCAGGGTGGTATGACTGCAGACTTATTTGGAAATTCTAATAATATCATTAACCTAGTTGATCTTTTGAAAATAAAGAAGTATTTCTTGCCTATATGTATTTATATGCATAGGTATGTGTGTGTATTTTCCATAAAATAAAATTAAAGTTCCCTAACCAAGTTGTTGCAATGCAAAACCAGTGAGCACTCCATGCAGTACTGAACGATGAGATGATGAATGAATGGAGTTTTTTCAAAGTTGAACTGTTGTTCCAGATCAAGTTTCTTAGGAAGCAAACTCTGCAACAGCTTTGCTCTAACAACATTTTTGATTGTCTCCGTGGAGAAGTCTGGGTTTGGAAGTTATGTTTTTGTCAGGTTGGGCCAAGATGGATAGGACTCTGGAGCTCCCTATTTACTGGCCATTGGATGTGGGACCTGCAGCGCTGTGACCTTGAGAAAAATGTCTCTGTGCAGTTGACATAATCCCTGAGGAGACTGAATCTGAAGGCTGTCTGCTGGCAGCACTCTTAGCAGTGAAGGCAACAAGTCTTTCATTGAACGTGCATATGGATGGCGCAACAAGCAGTCTGCTGTCCCTGCTCCCATGACTGAACTTAGGGACATACTGAACTTGATGTTTTACAATTCTAAAGTGGGGCTAGATTTCAATCCAGCTGATACTTGGATTACACAGGCATGGGCCAAATGACAGTAGACAGGAAGTGTATGTGAAAAGAAAGGGAGTTTAGCTTACCTCGTGTTGGTTGACCATGAAAAATTACAAGTAAACTAACCGTTAGTGGTAAGATTAATTTAGAAAATCATAGTGCATTCATAGTATAGAATTCTATTTGGCTATTAAATTTTGAATTAAAAAATACCTGATAGCACATCAAAGTGTGCACTCACTAACGAGCAGCTGTGAACCCCAAATCAGATATAGTCCCTTTTGGATGTGAGGGGGTGTATTCATATATCCATGCAGAACATAAGTCTTTATTGGTATATATCCATAAGTATACTTGGAAAAATTATTTCTTCATAGTGACACTTTTAATTTTCTTTTTGGTGTTTTCAAGAATTTCTTAAATTTTCTACAAGGAACATGCTTTACTTTTATGATGTGGGTGATCAGAACCAATTATTTTAGAGTCAGAAGAAACAATGAATGTCATTTTTTTGAAAATCAATCAGGCAAGGGAAGTAAGAGAAACCAGATCCATCGGCAAGTAATGTGAGAAAAGGCCCGAGAGTGGTCGGCAAGCACAAGTTCAGGTGACTGGAGCACCCAATGTCATTATTATGATGCATTGATTGTTGGCAGAACCACATCACTCCATGCAGAGACTTAAGTTGCAGCTCATGTTGTTGTTAGGCGCCAGAGAATAAGTCAAACTCCTAGCCACCCTATGCACAGCAGAAAGAAAGGCTGTCCGGCCCTGCACCATCCTCACAATTGTTCCCATGCCAGAGCCCTTCCTTGCAACCACGGTGACAATCCATCTCACTGAGGCCCTTCCTCTTTTTCTCTGCCTCTCTACCCAGCATGATATCCTTCTCCAGGGAATGGTCTCTCCTGACAACATGCCTAATATATGTAAGATGAAGTCTTGCCATCATTGCCTTTAAGGAGTTCAGGTCATGCTTTTTCCAAAGCAGATCAGCTTGTTTTTAGAGCAGTCCATGGTCTTTTCAATATTCTTTTTCAGCAACCCATTTCAAATACATCCGTTCTTCTCTGGTCTTCCTTATTCAATAGCCAACTTTCATATGCGTCTGAGGCGCCTGAGTTCTCAAAGTAACAGCCTTGCTTTTCAACACTCTAGAGAGGTCTTGTGCCACAGATCTGCCTAATGCAACTGGTCTTTTGATCTCTTGATTGCGACTTCCTTGAGCATTGACTGTGGATTCAAGCAAGACAAAATCCTGACAAAGTCAACCAGTTCTCCATTTGCCATGATGTTTACCTCACGGTCCAGTTCTAAGGATTTTGATCTTCCTTACCTTGAGTTGTATTCTAAACTGAAGGCTATATATATAAGAGCAAGTTTAGTCTTTTCTGACATCCACCTTGGTGTTTTCTTTCATTCTTGTCTTCTAAATAACTTGTTGTTGTTGTTGTTTAAAGGTATGATAGCCTTGATATCGTCCCCAAACTCTGATGGTCTTCTGTCATTAGTATTCATTGAACTGATAATATTGAACTTCTTCATTACCTCTTTGCACAGATGTAGTTGATTTTATTCCTGTGTGAGGCCCACAGGTATACTATTTATATTCTAGAGAAAAAGGTATTTGCTGTGAGTAAGTCATTAATCTTGCAAAATTTTTATCATGTGATCGCTAATATTATTTCTGTCCATCCCTAAGGCCTTATTTTTCTAACACCTGATCTTCCTTTGTTCAAACTTTTGTATTCCAATCACTATAATCGTTTCTTATCAATGCAAGTTGATTGAAGCAGAAGTTGGTCATAATCATCAATTCCTTCATTTTGCTATTAGTGACTAATGTGGAAATTTGAATAATCAATGTAGTAATTGGTCTTCCTTGTAGGTGCATGGATATTACCCTCTCAGAGACAGCATTGTATTTCAGGAAAACAAACTCGCTGCCATCCAGTCTATGCCAGCTCATGGCAATCCTTTAGGACAGGATAGAAAGCCCCTGTGAGTTTCTGAGACTGCAACTTGTTATAGGAGTGGAAAGCTTCACCTTTTTCCCACAGAGCAACTGGTGGTTTCGAACTGCTAATCTCTTGGTTGGCAGCCCAGTGTATAACCACTGGGCCACTAGGCCACAAGGATAGATTTGTAAATTTCCTTTTGACTATGAATGGACACTTTCTTTTCCATTTCTTTTCATTTGTTGCCATTTCAGCTCACTAATGCCTAGGCTATGGCTCTGCAAATGATCTATTTCATTTTTTTTAAATAAATTCCAATTTTCTTTTTTGCTGTTGCTGTGACCATCACTTTTCCTTTCTTTTTAAAGATGATTTTATTGACACATAATTCACATACAATACAATTGCATAGTTCAGCCATATTAAAAATAATTGTGCAATCATTACCACAATCAGTTTTAGGACATTTTCTTCTTTTTTGTACTCACCATTATTAGCGTCCCCGTTTCCCCTCACACTCCCCTGCCACGACTGTAAGAAACTATTAATCCAGTTGCTGTCTTCATAGATATGCCTTCTTTGGATTTCAGATGTTTGAAAAAAATACAGAACCAAACCTCAATAACAATAGCAAAATAAAACCAAGAAAACCCTCGATTGAAAAGAAAAGAAAAGACCATGTGGATTTAGCTGCCACCTCACTTAGATTGCTGGTTGTTTAAAGATACCAAACCTTTAAGACTCCAAACATGTATTCTTTCTGATAGCTGGGCACCACCTGATCTCTTCACTGTTGTTTTCTATTGCACACATATCTTCAGAGGTCTCTCCGTACAGTAGGTATCAAATAGGGTTATGTCATAAAAACTATTCGTTCTCAGATTAGGACAACAATGAATAGAGTTCAGAATGCATTTGCAAGTCTGTGGTTTTTACACATCCCTGATTAACTTAAGAAAGAAACGTGACTATTCTGTTATTGGGGAGCATTATAAATCACCCCCATGGACATATGGTAATTCTATTGATAGTATCATTAATTTAGCCAATGATATAGAATTAAAGACACTGTCATTGTTAAAGAATTTTTCCCCAGGCTGTAACTCTTATTTTACTCTATAATGAAGCACTTGGTTGTGTATAATATTTTACTTGTAGTTAGTTTCAATCACTTATTTTGTCTTCTACTGTGCGTACTTCCTTTATTACAGTATGTGTCTCCCCTGCAATAACGACTTTAATTTTTTTTCACTGATGATCCTTAGAGCTCTAGCATTTACATGTAGATTTTTAATCCATCTTGAATTTGTTTTTGTGCCTGGGGCAAGATATGGGTCCTGTTTCAGGCTTCTGCAGATGGAGATGCAATTTTGCCAGCACCATTTGGTGAAGAGGCTGTCCATTTAATGTTTTGGCCCTGTGTCAAAAACCAATTGCATATAGGTGAATACATTTATTTCTGACCCGTTTGGTCTCTGTAACTTTGACTGTACCAGCAGGCCCAGGCTATTTTGATGACTGGTGGCTATTCAATAAGTTTCAAGGTAGAGTAGTAATGCAAAGCCCCTACTTTGTTCTTTTGGGGTTCTCTGCTTATCCTATGTTTCTTTCATCTCCATAGGAAATTGGTAATTAATTTTCAAAGTTATTTAAAGAATGAAGGTGTGATTACGATTTGAATTGCACTGTAGTTATAGATGGCTTTAGCTAGTATTGATATTTTCACATTATTAAGTTTTCCTGACCATGAACATGGGGTATTCTTCTATTTATGTAGGCTCCTTGATGTCTTGTAATAGTATTCTGTGGTTTTATTTATACAGGTCTTTTGTTTCTTTAGCTAGATTTATGCCTAAGTATTTCATCTTTTATGTGGTTATTGAAAATAGTATTGTTTTCTTCATATCTTTTTCAGAACTCTCTTTTGCTGCTATATAGGAATTCTATTGATTTCTGTTTGTTAATAATGTATCCCACCACTTTAACAAATCCCTGGGTTATTTCCAATAGTATTTTTTGGGAGTCCTTGGGATTCTCTCTATATAAAGTCATATCATATGCAAATAGTGATAGTTTCACTTCTTTGCCCACTTATATTCCCTTGATATTTTTTGTGTTGTCTAAAAAGTTTTGTCTAAGACTTCCAACACATGTTGAACATCCCAATTTTCCTTAATTTATGCTCCATTCATTCCATGTTCCAGGTATTAGTCAATGTTTGCAGCTTTTCCCCCCCATTTTGAATGATGCTATAGTAGCAAATGAAGGTTCTGAAAGCTTTACTCCATCAGTATCATTACTATCAACTCATATTTTTAGGAGACAGCTCTTCTCTAATCATATTTTTCAAGCCTTCCAACCTGAAAAGCTTTTGGGGAGGGGGCACTGTATCACATAAATCCATATGTTTTCATAAGTATGTAACCAGATCCTTCCTCCCAGTCTTCTAACTCTGGAACCCCCTCTGACATCTCTCAGCTATGGTGAGCCTGCTGGTATTTGAATTACTGGTGGCCACAAGATGTTTCTCAGTTTGTCTGACCATCACGCCTTGCTTTTTACTGTGATATTGGGTTCTGTGCTACCGGTAACTAACAGGATGGCACAGTATGTGTCAAAATTGCATTTTCTTTTTTCAGCATAAAAGGTTATGTGTATCCTTTTACTCAGGTAGCGATTGTGTGTGTGTATGTGTGTGTGTGTGTGTGTGTGTGATTCAGGTCTAGATAGCCATAGCACCTTTTCTGCCAAGGTATAGGGATTTGCCCCAAAAGAAGGGAACTAAACTATTCTGAGTAACCAGAACACCTCTCTTGTAATTATAATCAGAAGTGAGAGACTGAAAATTTCCTTGTACTAAGGGTTTGGGCAAAAATTTCTTCTACTATTTGTAAAGGATTTGCCTATGAGAGAAGATGTTGTTCTAAAAACAGAAGCAAAAATGAGAAACAGATGGAAAAAAGGAATACATTTTGGTTCTGTAGGATTGCCAGTCCCAGTTTCCGAGACCCTGGTTCTTACAGTCCTTTCCTTCAATAAAATGAGCTACTCAAGTCTCTCTCCTAGTATAGATTGTTTGGATCACATACAACTCAAAGAGTCCTGTAAAAAAAAAATATATATAT
Source organism: Nesogale talazaci (assembly GCA_004026705.1). NCBI lineage: Eukaryota > Metazoa > Chordata > Mammalia > Afrosoricida > Tenrecidae > Nesogale > Nesogale talazaci. The sequence continues at coordinate 10,047 of PVJH01025110.1, forward strand.
ATATATATTATCCCTGTTTTTCCTACCTGTGCTATTACTGATGTGACACCAAGGTATGAATTCTGTACCAAAGTGATAACTGAGTTGTTATTGGTGAGTGCTGTTGAGTGAAATGTTGCTCGGTCCTGAAGCATTCTCACAACTATAGTTATGTTTGAGCGCATCGTGGCAGCCACTGTGCCAATGGATTCTCTTGAGGGTCTTCCTCTTTTTTGCTTCTACTTTAATGAGTGATGCCCTTTCCCAGGGACTGTTCTCTCCTGATTGCATGTCCAAAGGAAGCACGACCAAGTCTTGCCATTCTCTCATCTCAGGAACGCTCTTGCTGTACTGCTTCCAAGATGGATTTATTTGTTCTTGATAATAGCAATAGTGATTACTGAGTACTTTTTTTTGGTTCCTTGGTTGGTTGGAGAGAGATGGTTTAATTAAAGGAGAAGCTGATTTTAGCAGCTGCAGGACTTGCACAGACAGTAAATGGGGTGGGGATATTGTGTACTTTTGAGTACGCTTTGACAGTCAGTAAAAACTACTGCTATAAATTCATAGGATTAATTTTTTTAAACATCAGAATATGAGGCTATCACTTGTTTGTCCTTTTAGCAGTCCATGGCATTTTCAATATTCTCCAGCAACACAGTTCAAATACATTAATTCTTCAATCTTCCTTATTCATTACTGATCCACTTTCTATTACATGCCTATGAAGCAATTGAAAATACTACAGCTCGGATCAGTACCACTTCAGTCCTCAAAGTAGCATCCTTGCTTTCCACTACTCTAAAGAGGTCATGTGAAGTAAATAAGTTAGTGCAACACATGACTGCTGCTTCCATGAGCATTGATTGTGGATCCAAGTAAGATGAAATCCTTGACAACGTCAACCTTCTCTCTGTCCATCATGATGTACCTATTGGTTCAGTTTTCAGGAGTATTTGTAATCCACACTGAATGCTGCAATCCTTGATTTCATCAGCAAGTGCTTCAAGTCATCCTCGCCTCCAGTAAGCAAAGTTGTGTCATCTAAATACCGCAGGTTTTTAATAAGCCTTTCTTCAATCCTGATGCCACATTTTCTTCATCTAATCCAGCTTCTTTGATTAGCTGTTCAACAAACAGAATAAGAATGATGAGAAGGTGCAACCCCGATTCACACCCTTCGTGGTTTCAAACCATCCAATATTCCCTTGTTTTGTTCACACAACTATCTCTTGATCCATGTACAAATTCTGCACGAGCACAATGAAATGTTCTGGAATTCCCATTCCTCTTAAAGTTATCCTTAGTTTGTTATGACCCATATAGCCATATGCCTTGGTGTAGTCAATAAAACACAAGTACATATATTTCTGGTATAATGTGTTTCATCCAAGATCCATCTGAGACCAGCAATGTCAACCCCTGTTTCAAGTTCTCTTCTGAATCCAACTGAACCTCTGGCATATTCCTGTCAATATTTAGCTGCAACCATTATTACATGATCACCAAAGTTTTACTTGCAAGTGATAGCAATGATATTGATCTACAATTTTATCATTCTTCCTTATTCATAAAGGGTTATACATTCTTCAACTTATGCCATGTTCAATGGCAGGTTGGGCTTATTCATAAAGAGTTATATATTCTTCAACATATGCCACGTTCAATGGCAGGTTAGGCATTCTTGAGGGACTAAAATCATGTTTGTTTTCAATGTTCCTTGAGTTTTGTGGACAAAAAGAAGTCTTAAGGGCAAGATATGGGCCACAAGGTGAGTGGAGTGAGGTTTCTCAGTGAAATTCTCATAGGGCAGCTCTTGCTTCTGACTAAGAATGAGCAGGTACTATCTCCACAGGAAAGGGAGAAGAGGGACCAGACCTCATCCCAGAGCACCAAGTCTGGAGGGCAATACACTGGCAAGGAGCACCAACCTAACAGAGGATGACAGGGCTGAGTCCAAGCCAAATTATGTTAACCTCCTCCCCAGAAGGCAATGTAGAGGACAGTACTGAAGATATAGCTCAGGGAGAAAGGCAGATCTGCCCAGAACACACGGGAGTGAACTAAGGAGAAAGACACACACACACACACACACACACACACACACAGAGCGAGAAACTCATCATGGCCCACCAAACTCCAGAGATGACATCCCTGCTCAAAGCAGACAATGCATACAGAGTCCCATAAGCCTGGCCCCACCACGAGACATAAAGCTTCCTTGCTGACACATAGCACTATGGGGGACAGCACTGGAGATAGTGTGTGGAAAGTGTACCTGGTCAACCCCATGCACAGTGGGGTGAAATGCAAAGGGAGTGCAACTGGACAACAAGGGAAGCCCAGTAACAAAGTTCCCAAGGAATCCTGAAAATAAGCTTTTGACTTGAGGGACAGGAGTTGGCACCCCATCAGACATGATCAGCAAGTATACATAAGGGTCAGCAGACAGACGAAGAACTATCTAATTTTTTGTTTTGGTTTGTTTTCTCTTGTTCTGATTTGTTTGATTATACTTTGTTTTTAGTTTTAGTTTTTACCCTATGTCTAACTATATAAGATAGGCAGGATGAATAATACTAAGGTGAAATCTATGGGACAGGCAGTTCCAGGGGTGATATGGGAGAGGAGTAGTCAGGTAAGGTGAGTGGGGAGTCAACAGCTCAGAGATAAGAGAACAATTAGAGATCTAAAATTGATGGTGAGAAGGGCATATAATGCCGGGTGGGGCTTGATCAAAAGCAATGTATCCAAGAGGAAACACTGAGAGCTGATTGGAGGATGAACATGATAGTGGGATAGGAGGAAGGTGAGAGGAAATGGAGAAAATAAATAGGAGGCAAGAACTATAGAGGTATAGATATAGGCATGTATATATGTAAATACATTAATTTATAATGAAAGGGATAGAGGTCAATGCACGTATATTTATATGTTAAAATTAAGATAGCAGATAGACTTTGGACCTGCATTCCAGCTCTCCCTGAACACAAGAACACGTTTGTTCTGATAACTGGCACTCTTAGATATGCCTCCTCCCAACACAATTGTTGAAGACAAAGTGGATGCATAAACAAATGTGATGAAGAGAGCGATGGTGGCCAGCTACCAAAAGATATACAGGGTCTGGAATCTTAAAGACTTGATGTCAAACAAGTTGTTATGTAGTAGGGAAGCATAAAAGCCCACATGGAAAAAGCACACCAGCCTGTGTGATCATGAGATCAGGCATCAGGGATCAAAAGACACAAAACAATTATATCTATGTAAAATAAGGTAATTGGAGTGGACATCCAAGGCAGTTCATTCTTGGGCTTCAGTTTGAGTATCCCCATGCAGTGTTTGTTTTCACAGTCCTCATCACATTCATTAAACCTTGTTATGCTTAACTTAGGTGCCACTGAAAATCTGGCAAAGGCAGAGAAGCTGCAACACTTTTTGACCCTTTGGGTTCATACACTGATTTCTCTGATCCTGAAACAAATGCCAGCATGGGTACTCCAGATACAAAGAAGTTGCCAGATTTTCTTGCCAGCCTAGCTATTCAAATTTCAGTTCTATCCATCTGTCCATTTTTCTTGTGATAGTGCTTAGCTTCTTTATAATCTTTTGCTTTGCCTTTTGAAGCATTTGGGGGACAAACAAACATCTTTCTCAGGTGTTTAATCTTAGTTCTTAGAAACGCCTTTGCTTTTTCTAAGGATCTCTAGAACATCAGGGACATTCCAGCCAACTTAAAATAAAAGGTTGATCCAATCTTAAATGGCCCAAGTGATCCCTCAGAAGCTGAGTTGATATCAATGCGATAGCGATGAGATTTGGATTTTTGTTTTTGTTGCCATGCAAGCACCCTAATAAGCCTAAGACAAGTATATTTCTCAGAGAACTTGTCTGCTGCCATCCACGTATATTTTGTGTGCCATGAACTCATGTCTCTGTGAACTGGAAGCCTCATTGCTGTTTCTATCAGGTACCATTGAGTCGGTTCTGATCCTTGTGATTGGAGTGATCCTAGGCCCAACAGAATTAAACCCACTGGCCACATTATCCACAGGACCAGGTGATACTTTAGGTCACCATGAGTAAAGTTGATTATGTAGCAACTGTAAATAACAACTTGACAAAAAGAATATGCTCTGAGAACATGCACATGTGTAAGACGGACACTGTCAAGCATGCTTATATCTATTTTCAGGTTTACATGAATCTAATCAATTACCTTATCTCCTGGTTCTTTGTGAAATTTCTCCCTCTCCCATGCTCCCAGCTATGCCCTGGCTTTCTCATCATAGTCCTTTGTTGATCTTTAACCATGTTGTTTTTCCCCTCTGCTCTGTTTGCTCCTACAGTAGCTTGACTTAGACAGCAATCACTTTCCCATTCTGTGCTTGGTTAACCTGCTTTGTTTGTTTTAAACAGAACTCTTGATAGATCCCCACTGGGACTGCTCTGATAAGCTGCGTGTTAAGTCTACTTGTTGTATTCTGATGTCTCCTAGAGCCCTGGGATTTGAGACTGTCCACCTATGTCTCTGTGTCTTGGTCCCATGATGCCACGATGGGCATCAGAGAAACACTGTTACTAAATCCTCAGGGTTATGTCTCTTCCTGGCATCCAAATTGAATGCACCTGCTGCCCCAAGGGTCAGCTGTTTCCAGTTGTTGGGATTGTCATTTTGTGTCAGCACTGCCTATCAAAAAGTTGCTCAATGTTCCCAGGCATCTGCCACCAAGAGAAATTGGTCAATTCTCCTTGGTTAGAACCTCCATGAAGTCACTCCCTATTTGGAATCCAAATGCAACAGGTGTGTTTGGGAACAAGTTAAGATACACTTGTGCCCAACTACACAGAGAAACCATATCCAGCTCAGCAGATGTCCCTGAAAGGAATCTTCAGTCTAACCATAGAAAGCTTTCTTCCTCCTTTGGCAACCATGCTACAGGTTTGACCAAGAGCGATATGGGCATTGTGCCCTCTCAACAGATGGTCAGAAGGCCAGGCAGCCAAGAGGACATTTGTAAGCCTGTAGTGTTTGGGACAGACAACATTGCTAGACATGGTGATTAAGGCTATCTTTAGCCTCCTCTTTCTCTTGACAGCTACAGAGTAGACAAATGATCTGATTCAACACTCACCAGGACTACTTTGAGATCCTAACTATAACCTCAGAACGATTTCTAAAGCATCTCCAAGTGGTGATGCTGCAACAATGACCTTTTTGTGGATGCTGCCCCTGAATCCTTTCCATCTGCTCTCTTTTTCTTGAAATAAACAAATGACGAGGATAGAAAGTCCAATCCATTTAAATAAAAGAGTTCCTTTTGATACTCGAAAACCAACAGAAATGAGAATGCCACAGAGTCAGGGAAGAGACTGAATTGAAATCAGTGATCTTAGATAGAAGGTTTCATTTTTTAACTTTGATATGTTTGGTTCTATTTTAATAGAATTTATATTTAGAGCATTTTTAGGTTTATCAAGAAAATTTCCCAGGAAGTACACAGAGCACTCGCTCTCTACTCCAGCGGTTCTTTTCTTATTAATATAAAGCATTAATGTGGTTCTTTCTTATAATGGTTTAAAAATAGTGATCCATCAACTAAGCTGCATTTTTTGACTTGAGGGTTCACTTCTCTGGTTGTAGGGCTTAATAACTGTGGACAAATGTCTAATGTCGTGTGTTCATCACTACAGTATCATACAGAATACTTTTATGATCTTAAAAATGCCCAATGTGCTACCTCGTCCTCTCTCTCCTTTCCCCTTCCCTCTCCATCCAGAGATCTTTTCATTGTCCTTTAAGTTTTATCTTTTTTTTTAGTGTCATATACCCGAAATCATACAGTATGAAGCACTTTCATATTTGTTTCTTTTTTTAACGATATGTACCTACAGTTTCAAATTGACAACAAATTACATAACTACCACATACCTTTTTCAAATTCTTATTCTTAGCAATAAATTAGAACTCTAATTGCTTTACTTTTTAACGATATGTACTTACAGTTTCAAATTGACAACAAATTACATAACTACCACATACCATTTTCAAATTCTTATTCTTAGCAATAAATTAGAACTCTAATTGCTTTACTTCTTCAGCAGCATTTGGCTATTCCAACAGGCGTGTAGCAGTACCTCACTGTTATCTAAACTTTGCAATTCCCTAATGGCATCTATCAGGAGGCCTGGTGGTGTAGTGGTGATGTGTTGGGCTGCTAACCGCACATCCAGCAGTTTGACATTACCAGCCATGCCAAGAGAGAAGGGGCCTTCTACTGCCCTGAAGAGTTACAGTCTGAGAAACTCACAGGGATAGTTTGAACTTGCGCTACAGAGTGGCTATCAGTTGACACTGATTCCATGGCAATGACTTGAGTTTAAGAATAGCATATATGGGCTGAGCCCCGGTGGCATAAGTGGTTGAGTGCGGGACTGCAGCCCGCGGGCTTTGGCGGTTCAAATCCAGTGGCGACTCTCAGGAGCGGCACTGGGTAGCGCCCACGACTACCAGAGGCAGTGATGCCCCCCGCCCCCCACGACACATACACAAAGAATAGCATATACTTCTAAACATATACTTTCATAAACTGATTTGTCATCTATAGTGAGTTATTTGTTCAAATGTTTTGTCCATTTTATAATTGGGTAGTTTACCTTTTTAACTATTTCATTTTAAGAGTTCTTTTTAAATCTTGAATGAAAGTTCTTTGTCAGATATATAGTTTGAAATTTTTTTTTACAGGACTGTCACTTTTCACTCTCTTATACTGCACATATCTCTTTAATTTAATGTAATTGAAGTTCAACCTTTCAGTTCTTTTTTTCCTGGTTGTGTTTTTGGTTTTGTACCTGAAGATCAGTGAAAAACCTGAAGTTTCCATGATTTTTGTGTATTTTAACTTTTACGTGTTTTACATGTGGTTTTATGATTCATTTGTTGTGAGTTAATTTTTAAGAGAAGTTTGAGAACAGTGTCTAGGTTTATTTTCTGCAAGAGAATGTTTAATTGTCACAGAACCATAGGTTGAAAATATCCCTTTGCCACTGAATTATTTTTGTTTCTTTGTAAAAAAAATCAGTTTACTATATTTGTGTGGATTGATTTGTACTCCATTGATCTATTTGAAATGGGCAGTGAGAGGGCATCTTTGTCTTGTTCTTGACCTTAGAGAGAAAGCATTTAGTTTCTCACCATCAAGTTTAATGTTGAGTATCATTTTTTGTAGATGCTATTATAAAACTGAGAAAGTTCTTCTCTACCCCTACTTTGCTGTCATAAATTTCATAAATTTTTATCATGAAAAGGGATTTGATTTTGTGTTATATTTATATATTTATCTCTTTTGATATACTCATATCATTTTTCTTCTTTAGCCTGCAATAGATAGCATTATTTCAGCTTTGAATGTTGAGACAGACTTGCATATCTGAAATAATTCCATTTGGTCCTGTGTATAATTTTTTATTCTTTATTTTATTTTTTTTAATTAGGCATCACTGCCTCTGGTGATGGGAGTAGGAATCCCAGCCTTTGCTCCTGTGGAGCTGGAATTGAACCTCCATTCCAGTGGGCTGCAGTCCCGTGCACAACCAATATGCCACCGGGGCTCAGCCCTAATTTTTTATTCTTTTTTGCATTTGAATTGCCAATATTTTCAGGATTTGGACATCTACATACATAAAAGATATTGGTAGTTTTTCTTTTTTATATATGTTTAGTTGGTTTTCATATTAGGATATTACTCTGAAAAAACAAACACGCAAACAAAACCCCCAAAGCCCATCTCTGCCATCAAGTGGGTTCTGATTCGTTGAAACCCTATAAGACCCTGTGTTTCCAAGGCTGTAATTCTTTACAGGAATAGAAAATCTCACCTTTCTCCCTCAGAGAAGCTGCTGTTACCAAAGGCTGCCTTTGTGGCTAACACCTATGGTAGTTACGTAATCTCATGTCAACTTGATAAATAAGTTAGGGATGGTGTCTACTCTGTCAGTCAGGTCACACTTGATGATCCCTCCGTGAGGCCTGGCCTTCTCATGAAAATTCTGGGAACTTTCTCTCTTTCTCCCTGCAGGTGGGTCACATATCCCCTCTCTGCTTCTCCTTCATGATGTTGAGACAGCTGGAGCAGCCACATAGAGACCCATGCCAATGCTGTGATGCTTCAACTGCCATTGGGTCCACAGGACTTTCCCCCCACTGGTCTGTGATCTTCCTGCATTCAGCATCATTGCATGTGACTACATGAGTCTGAAGAGGGACTTATGGACTAGTATTGGATTTATGGGATAATATCAGGACTGGTCTTGATCTAGACTGGGCTGTTTTCTTAATAATTACTTTTTGATATAAAGTTCTTTCTTATACGAGTGTCCTGGATTAGTTTCTCTGCTACTATGAAGTCAGCATTTTGAGACCACCAAATACTCTGTAGAATAAAAATGGGCTTTCTATGGCCTTACCAATGACCAGTCTCTAAAACCCACCAATCCCGTCTTAGAGGATTGATATGAGTCTGAATTGACTCTTTGAAGATTTGTTTGTTTTTTTGTTCACCTCTTGCCACTATTTGTCTATCAGTCCATCATATTATGGTGATATGTCTGTTACTATATAATTGGTATTTCAAATACTAGAAGGGTGACCCAAGATGAACAAATTTCAGTAGAGCTTTCAGATTAAGAACATACTATGAAGAAGGAATAAGTTGTCTATTTCTGAAGTATTCATCATTTAAAACTTTTATTACAAGGAGCAGATAAGATACTGAAAGTACTGTCAGATATAGTACTGAAAGAGAAGTGTGTCTCTTAGGTTGGAACACGTTCAAAATATTTTTGGAAAGAGCTGTATTCTAAAAATAAAGTCAACCGTAATGATGTGTCTGGAATAAAGCTTTCAAGACATGCAGTTAATGGTAGGGAATGACTCAAAATGAGAAGAAACAGCTGCGCACAGCCATTCATGACTGAAACATAAAGTGTATGTTGAAAAAAAGTATGTTGAATCTAGGAAAGTCAGAAGTTGCCAAAAGTGAAATAGAACTCTTAATTTGCTTCCTAGGTATCACTGCACTAAAATGTACTGGTAGCCATTTTGAATAAGGCAACTATATGGTTTACTACCTGGGAATGAGGTATTCAAGAAGACCAATGTTGCATTTCATCAGCAGTGCTCTTGTTGATCAAGGAACACATCAAGATGTATGCACATTTGAAGTGCAGTGTTGTCTGTGATAGTATGCTATCTATACCACTTGATATAAATACCCACCACTAAAGCTAGTCATGAAGGATTTGAAGATTTCCACCAACTTTTCCAATCTGGCATTGGTCAAATATGCTTTGTTAATTGTCAGTTGGAATGCAAAGAAGAAGGAGCAATCATTGGAAAACACAGCCTTGGTGACAGAAACGAAGCTGGAGATCACATGATAAAATTTTGTGAGATCAACTACTTCTTCATTGCAAGTACCTGTTTGTTTGTTTTTGTCACACAACCGCAAGAGCAACTCTACACAAAGACCCCATCAAATGATGCTACAATCAAATTGACTACAACTGTGGAAAGAGACCATCATCAGACACAGCAAGGCTAGGAGCTGACTGTGGAACAGACCATGGTCTTCTCAGATGTAAGTTCAGGTTGAAGTTGAAGAAAATTAAAACAGGTTCACAAGAGCCAAATACAACTCTGAATATCACTTACTCTTATAGAGTCCATTTTGACTCAAAGCAACACTATAAGACAGAGTAGAAGTGCCCCTGTGGGTTTCCAAGGCTATAAATCTTTAGGAGAGCAGAAAACCTCTCTCCCTACCCCGCATCAGAGTCACTGGTGGTTTCAAACTGCTAACCTTGCAGGTAGTAAGGTTACCTAGCTTACCCTATGACTCCATCAGGGCTTCTGATCTTGAGTATATCCCACCTAAATTCAGAGAACATTTCAAGAAAATATTTGATACATTGAACTCTAGTTACAGAAGACTTGATGAGTTGTGGGATGACATCAAGATAATTAAGCACAAAGAAATAAAAAGGACATTAAAAAGACAAGAATGAAAGAAAAGATAAGAGTGTACATCAAAAGAGACTGGAATTGGAGTAGCCAAAGTAAATGGAAGAAAAGAGATAGACAATCAAGAAGAAAAAAAATAGGCAATCAATATCCCAAGATTAGGGAATTGTTGGTCACGGACAGTGGGTGGATTTAGACCTATTACTTTAAGGGTGCCTAGTGAATGGTGGCCCAGGAACAACATCTATTTGCTGTTTCCTGCTCTCACTGTCTTTGGGGGACATGTGTTATTCTGCCAGGCATAGATCTGCCTTCAGGAGGGTTGCTGAAAGTGTGGCAAAATCTTCATGAGGCATGTCTAACTAGTGTCCAGTCACCCACATTTTGAAGATGAGTTAGCAATTTATGTATAGGCATTAACTAAGAAGTCCTACATATGTATAAAGTTCTCTGCTCAAGATTGTTTTACCAGTGACCAAAATAATGTTAATATCAATACATTTGTCTTAAGCCCCATGCGGATGATTTATGCTGCACTACAATGAGAAAAGGATGTCTCAAAAATGGAGTAGGAATTTATAGAAAACATAATTATAGGAATGGATTTTGAGCTCTCATTTGATCATCCTCCTATTATAAGAAGAGTTGGTTCTTGGGACATTGCCCTGCCTAATACTTGTTCTCATGAAGAGATCAGTGAAGACAAAAGCAATAACCCCCCCCCTTGGGTGGGTTAGTGCCCTGTTTCCCTGCTACCCATGGAAGAGGCACCCCAGCCTGTGTGATCACAATGTGTCAAAGGAATCAGGTATCAGGCACCAAAGAACAAAAAATCATATCATTGGTCCCTACATGGACTGAGTCCTCAATGAATGCCTAATGCCCATAAACTAGGAAATGTGAACAGCCTGAATAACAGACAAAGAGCTTTGTAAAGTGGATTTCATCAGCTATGCTTAGACTGGAATGTTACATTTTATTATTAGATCTCCCTCTGGACCCTATGTGAATTTATTCTACATTATTTAATATTCTGTTTCCTTGGAAATCAGGGTCTTCTCTGCTTTATGTGGTGTGGCAGTCTTGTGCTTATGTTAATTTTATGATTGAAATGTAGGGGTGGAGTCTAGCCTGGTAATCTGGAGATAGCCATTGAGTAGCCAATGAGGCCTCTATGTGGGCATGGCTTTATCCTGAGACTTCTGGGAAATCTTGGGCTATTTCCCTCATGAAGATGAGAAGTTATCTCCCCAGTTGTTGGGAGTTAGTCTCAGAGATGATGACTCACGGACAAGACAAGAGGGAAGCATCCAAGAAGCTTGAGGAGCCGGTGGAGAGTCCACACGGCTTTTCCCTGATGGAGGCAGACCTCTGAAACTAGGGGAGACCTCTGCCAGCGGAGAGTTGCTTCTGCTGTTGATGAACCCTGAACCCTGGAAGTGAGGAGCCATGTGGAGACCCCTGCCAGCAATGGGATCCTGCACCCACTGACCTGTGACTGCGTGAGTCAGAAGGAGACTTTATAGACTGAGTTCAGTCATATGGGTTAATATCGGACTTATGACTTTGAACTGGACTGGGCTCAATGTCCTGTTCCTCTTGTATATAAACCTTTTCCTTATATCCATATGCGAGTCTATGAAATTTGTTCCTCTAGTCTACCTGGACTAACACATGTGGTCAGTGTGGTGGGGTCCTTGTTTGTTTTTTTCCCTTTTTTGTGTGTTAGTCTGTATAGGGAAACTGCACATAGGTGGGTTTATAAAGAGAGTAGCTAGATTAATGATTGCCATGCAAGGTGGGGGAAATGGAGAGTCAACATCAATGAATCTCGGAATGAGGAAAAGATTCTAAAGCTGATTGTGGCAAAGACTCCACAACCATTCTCAGTATGATTGAACGATTGAATTGTAAGACATGCTCACGCTAGCTCAATTTTTAAAAAATAGCCGAACAGAACATTTCAGAGGCAGCTTGGGAAGAAAAAGTATTACAATGAAATGTAGTGTCTGTCCAGATTATCTACTGAAAGATGATCTTTTTCCCTCTTAGGGTTATTTTGTGGGAATATAATTTGAGACTAGGTAAACATTCCATATCCTCCTCACTTACTGATTACTTTGGTGGTAGAAAAATGATGAATTCTACTACTTTACATGAAGTTTGTTTGTTTGCTTATGTCATTTAAAAGATTAAAATGTACTGACTGAGCAACAAATTCAAAAGTTGAATAAGTAATTATGTAAAAGTTCCAGTTGTTCAATTAATATCAACCAACTTCCAAAAAAATTTCATCAGAAATTTAGGCCTAAATTTTGATGATTTAATACATTTCTATCATTATCTTTATTGTCATTGTCTGTATAGTCACCTATCTCTTATCTCTTTGGAGTTACTGATAAAATATGAATGTGTTAATCTGGGTAGACTAGAGAAACAAATTCATAAACACAAAAATGGATATAAGGGAAAGGTTTATATATAAGAGGAATGGAATATTGAGAAGGCATCCTCACCCAGTCCAGGCCAAGGTCATAAGTCCGATATTAGCCCATATGTCTGATATCAATCTATAAAGTCTCCTTCCAACTCACAAAACATGTGCAATGACACCAGGACAATCACAGGCCAGTGGAATGCAGAGTCTTGTGTATCCAGTGGTGGTAGAAGCATCCTGGCACTCGCAGAGGTCTCCCATGGCTGCTCATTTCCAGGGCTCAGGGTTCATCAGCAGTATCCATTGGCAGTAGAAGCATCTCAGCTCTGGTAGGGGTCTCCACATGGCTTCTCGCTCCATCAGGGTAAGCCCATGTGACTTCTCCAGTTCCTCCAGTCTCCAGGAATCAGGGTCTATATCCTACTGCTGTGTTGTCTTGTCAGTAGACCGTCTCCAAGAGACTCAACCTTGTGGCTTGTCAGTAGTGCATCTCCAAGGGACTGAGTCTCTCACTTCCAATTGGGAAATGCCACCAGACTTCCCAGAATTCTTAGGAGAAAACCATGCCCACAAAGTGGTCTCATTGGCTATCTCCAGATTGACAACCTGGACTCCACCCCGACACTCCCAGTGCTGAAATTGACATAGATCAGTGATTGCCATAATGAACAAAATAATTACACACAAATTGTCAGTCAAAATATTTTAGACTAGTTCTTAAAAGGTAGGTGATCTTACTCTATTCTCTTGGGGGGAAGGACATATTTAAAACTCAAGAATATGTTGAGTATGGTGTTTTTTTTTTAATGAATCACAGAGTTTACATCTATAATCATAAAAAGATTAAGCTGGCATCTAACTTTAATAGTAAGACTGTTCAATCTTTGAGAAGATACATTATTTATACACTGTAGTGAAAGCATTTACAAAAAATCTAGTGAATCTTGTTTTTTTTTGGCTGAAAACCCATTACTTCTGTTTGGATTAAAGTGAATGAAATCTTGCAAATATCCCATACAACATGTCATCTTTGACCAGAAATTCTGCATTTTTAAAAAATTCAATTTCCTCTAGAAGCATTCCTATCATCATGTAAGGGTACATTACATAAAAATGAAAAGTTGATTAAAACCATGCATTTTAGTAAAAAAAAATGATTCAGTGTAAAGAATGAAACGAGTTTTCATCTGAAAATGGAGGCTCTTCACCAACCAATGCAAGTGAAAATACTATAGTTCTAGCTGAAGTCAAAAGGAGATCTAGTGATTATTTTATATACTTATTTCTTTCTCTGAAGATTTCAATGTTAGAAGTATGAATATCAAAGATTATATAATAGGACTATTTTACCAGCTATTACAATATAACTTTCCCCACAGTCTCTCTAAAGAATGCTAAATGCAAATATGTATCAGAAGGAATCAAAATGAAAATTCTAAAGGAAACAAATGAACAAGAACAAGCCATTGCCATTCAGTAAATTCCAACTGACCCTAAAGGACAAACTATAACACCTTTCTAAGGTTTCTGAAGCTTTAACTCTTTACAGAAGCAAGCCATCACATCTTTTTGTTAGCTGTGCCACCAGTGGTCACTGAACTGCTGTTTAAACTTTGGCTTCATATAAATTATCAGGGAAATCCACACTTTCTTCTTTCATTTGCTATCACACCAAGATACAAAAACACTAGTGCATCGTTACACAAAATGCTCTCTATCTTCCTCTAGTCATGGAGTTCCTTGAAAATTCAATATAAAGTACATCCAGGTGGACTGTACTCATTTAAATGAACCTCAAACTCATCTGAATTCATCTGAGCTGGGTGTGTCTCCTCCAATAACTTCCATGGATGCCCTTTTAAGCAGGCCAAAATGATCCAAACAGACTATTTGCGGTAGATCTCATGCAAAGTGTTTTGACTTGTGTTACTTCCAGGCTGGCTCCTGGTCTTTGTAACAGAGCTTCTTCAGAGTAGTTGAAAGAACTTATAGAGTTTCAAGATCTGATTTGACAAGATGCTCACCATATTTCACTTTGGAGACTTGAAACCTGAAGGGGTTTTAGCAGGTGCAGAAACAAATTAGATAGCCCCAGATTGTGTAGCCAATCAGGTGGGTTATATCTGACCACAGATATGTCTTGTTTGACTTGTTGGGTGTTTTTACAATCTTTTTCAAATTGGTTAGGGATATTGAACAGTAGGAAGAGTGCACATAAAATATGGATCTCTGATTTGTCTTTAAAAATGAGACCATCTGGTAATTCTGAGCCACTGCTCATGAAATAAAACTACACTCACTGAGATCTTACCTCTCTTCAGCCCCTACTCTTCTCCACTGCCTTGGACCCAAATGTACCACACTTCTTTGACTCTTAAAGTAATTTGAATTTACAACTTCTTGTCCAAAAGCCTTTTAAGAACTCTTCTTTTGAATTGACAGGTATCAAGCCCTATAAGTCAGATAAACAAATATCATACTAAAACAATAGAACAAAATGCAGTTAACCAATAACACTGCAAAACAGCTTGTTCACAAATGGAAACCCAGCATGGAGAAAACTATTTCTAAGTATTTGTTACTTTTGTTGTTTTATTTTGCTTTGTTTGTTAACTCTTACCTCAGAGGACATAACCTAGGCTAGTGACTTAGCTTAATGAACTTTGTCATGCCTCCTATAGCACAAGGCCCAGGATATCAAATGAAATTGATTTAAATAACAATCCTGCAAGCCTTAGCATCAAAAAGTAGGATAAAAATGAAATCAAACCAATTGGAAGGAGGTCACACAAAAATAGTAAGCAAAGAGAGTGAAAAAGCAGAGTTGCCCTGCCCGTTGACCAAGAGTCAGAGAACCAACTTGAGACCAAAAAAAATAATGCTCTCAGATAAGCAACTTCTTGGGATTCCCATCTAGAGACACAAACAGTGTGTTGATAAGTCCAGAGTGAAGTATGGGGAACAGGACTTGAAATGGATCTAAGAAAGTATAGGAAGACAGGTGGAACTCCGAGGATTCCGGCAACTTCAGAACAGGGACAGAGCCTGAAAGTAGACACAGAACCAACCATCAACAGCAGCTCTTGAACATCCACATGGGTAGCACATCATGAGTGGTAGATCCAAAGAGTGATTACCAGAGGTCCCTCACCTGATCCAGACCAGATTCTGGTCAGCATCCCTGTGCTTGCATTTGCTTGAAGCCAGGTTGGGGGGCTGCAGCCTATGGGGAATGCCCCACCACTCAAGGCCAGTGACCAGAATAGCATACGTTCCCTTTTGCTACCTGGTGACTAGTGTGTCATGAGTCCACCACACTTGTACTACCCTGCCCACCCAGTAAGTAGCATTATGTGCTCCCAGACCAACAGACCAAGGGGCTGGTGGTAAGTACCCACAATACCTATCACTCCCCACCCCACCCACTCAGCAAGCAGCAACACACACTCTAGTATCACAAGCCTAAAAAATGATATATGCATGTAGCCCTCCCCCTTCCACCGCATGCACATAGTGACTAGTGGCAGCAAGTGCCCACCTCACCACCTGTCACTCCACCCTTCTGGCAAGTGTCAACATGCGTCCTTGCACCACCAGACACATGGTTCATGAGTGCATGTGCATGCACACTAACCTCCTCTCACTGCCACCCGATCTAATCAGTGAGAGGTAGCAAGTGTTCCTTTTGGCCAAACCAATATTCAGATGAACTTGCCTCCTCCGCCCTTCCCATCATCATATACCAGAATAAAACAAAATCTCAGAACAAAGTAGACATACAACAAGTGTGCATAGATAAGTAAAACAGCATCCTATCGCCTCAAAGACAACACAAAAGGACAAATTACATCAAGAAATAGGACATGATGGTTCAAAAATATGAAGAAAGTAAAGGAAAATAACATTATATAAATCATAATAAAATATATGAGAATAAATTTAAAAGTTTACATATATGTTTCTCAAAAAAATCAATACATAGAGAAAGGAATCCTAGATCAATTCAGGAAAGTGAAATAAAAATAAAACAAAATAAATTAATAGATGACTAGATATGTGATGACAAATGTGGTTAACAAAAACTATAAATTCAGATTAACAATCAAATATAAGGCATTGATAACACAATTGAAGGTGACAGGAGTATAACTGAATCAATGAAAGAAAGAATGAGTAAAATAAACAAATTGTTTGAGGAACCATCGGAAAGAAGGGAAAAAATGCCAAAGAGTATATGGGGGACCAGCAAGCTAAATGATTTATGAAAAGCAGGAATTTCAGAAGAGGAGTAGAAAAAGTATGCAAGAAAACGTGAAGAAACATTGACAGAAAATTTTCCATTTATCATGGAAGATGAGGAAGTTTTCCCCAAGATGTCCAATAAATCCTATATATGGTGACTACCAGAAGAAATTTACCATGACAAATTATAGACAAACTTTCAAAACCAAAGGGAATGTGTTAGACAGGGTTCTCTAGAGAAACAAAACGAGGACACATACTGGATATATATCACAAAGGAATACAACAGCTAATTAGCCCAGTCAGAAGTACAGAGGACTTAGTTCAACTGACTTCTGAATGCACTAAAATGTACTAGAAGCCCTTCAACTCACGAGGGCCACCAGCTCCAAGGGAGCAGACAGTTGAGTCTTCTGTAGGGCAATACAGGCAGTCTGGGCACAGACAGCAAACAGCAGACTGGCTCACCAAGAGTGAGCAAGACAACAAGGTCCAGCAGTTCCAAGCTCAAGCAATGTACGCAACAGCAGCATGATAACGCAGATCTCGAAGGAACCTCAAACTCTAGTGACGTGACCTATGGGGTGAGTGTCCACAGGTAGTGTAAAGGCAGGGAACTAGCCAAATGCTGGTGATTCACCAGACAGCAAGCAAGAGAGAGAAGTAGGGCTCATCGGGCCATTTATCTTTTTCCCTTCTAGTCAATCTGTGACCTTGTTAATCCCACCTGTTCCTATAGGCCAGGTTGGTAAAATAAACCTACCAATCACAAGGAATAAGAATTGTGAAATATTTTTTTGAAAAAAATGAATGATCACATTTAAAGGGGCAACACCAATAAGACTAAGAACTGGTTTCCTATCAGGAGACATGCAGGCAAGAAGGCCATGGAATGACATATATAAAATCCTTAAGAAAAATTATTGCCAAGAATCATATGTCCATTAGAGTTAGGGTTAGGGGGAAAATCACATGTCCAGAAAAATTATCTTTCAAAAGCAACGTAAAACTAAGACATTTTCAGATAATCAAAAATTAAGGGAAATTGTAAAAAAATTACAATTAATATTAAAGTATGCCCTTCGGACAGAAAACCAACCACATCAGAAAACAACTTGAGATAAAGACACATGACACTCTGCATCATCCAGGTATAAATCCAGAGAAAAATGTCACAAAATTGAAATAAAACTGCAGCTGACTTTAAGGAGCCAATGGTGTTAAGGTATAAATAATGACAACATTTTAACAAAAAAAGGGGGTATAAGAGATACAGTTATAGACCTTCCATATAGAGGAAAAGTCAAAGTGATTAGAATATTTAATTGTCTATTTTAAGTTTAAAAAGGCAAAGGTAAACTTCAGGGTAACTACAAGGGAAATTAATAAATCTACTCACCAAAATAAAGAAAAATAAAATTAATAGGACTCATAGACCACAAAAATAATGATAACTGAAAGGAAAAGAAAGCATATTGAAAAGGAGATCAAGGAAGAAAATTAAAAATAATATAGAAAATGTTACACCCACAAAGTATAATAAATGACAGCGATGAATTCATACTTATCATTAATAATACTGACTGCACAGAGTTTAAATGTGCCAGTCAAGAGACAGAATGGCAAATAGATTTTTAAAAAATCACCCATAAACATGCTGCAGATGAGAGACATATCTTGGACACAAAAAGTTAAGTTAAAAATCAATGGATAGAAAAATAAGCCCAAAAGCAGTAATCAAAGGGGAGAGGAAGTGACAATAGTAATTTTGATAAAATAGACTCTAAAATTTCCTGCTAAGACACAAAAAAGGCATTATCTAATGATTAACAGCCAGGAGACATAACAGTAATACATATTCATGCACCCAAAGAAACATATATATAATCAATTCTAGCATAATTGAGAGGAGAACTAGCTCTACAATAACAGCAGAAGACACTAATATACCACAGTTAGTGGTGAATAAAATTAGAAAGAAACTCAATAAAAACACAGACAATTTAAATAATTCAATCAATCAATTTGACTTCATAGACCTATATGGAATACATTATCCAAAAGCAGCACAGTAAATATCCTCCTCCAATGCCCATAGATCACTCATCAGAAGAGGCTATATTTCAGGCCGCAAAACAAGCCTCAATGAAATTTAAAATATTGACATTATATGTGGTAGTTACATAATCTAGTGTCAATTTGAGAAGATTGCAAGTGAAGGGGTGGAGTCTCGCCTGTCAATCAAGGTATAACCAATGAGGCCTCTTTGTGGGCATGACCTTCCCCGAAAGCTTCTGGGAAAACTCTGGAGTTTACTCTTTGAAGGCAGGAGATATTTTTCTCTCTCTGATCACTCCTTGCAAGACACTCTCCTGACAAGGCTGACTCCCTGTGAGACATCTCTAGGAGAAGCCACATGGGCCCACCCTGATACAGCCCTGAGTGCTGGAGACAACCCTGCCAGTGCTGAGATGCTTACCACACCCCTGGATCCAAACACTTTCTATCCACTGGCCTGAGACTGTCTGCACTTGGCATCAGAACATGTGTTCCATGAATTGGAAGAGAACTTTATAGATTGATTTCGGACACAGGGGCTAATATTGGACTTATTGACTTGATCTGGACTGGGTTGGGATGCTTTCTAAATGTACAATTACCCTTTATATAAAACTCTCTTATACACATATGTGTTTTTATTAATCTGTTCTTCTAGTCTACCCAGACTAACACATCATACAAAGCATATTTTCATGTACAGTGTTATAAAACTAGAAGCCAGTGTGAGAGTAAAACCAAAAAATAACGAAACTTAGGAAGTAGTTTTATCGTATCCTAAAGATCAGGATGACAACCATAATAATGATGTAAACACCAATGATAGCTATTTTAGTATGAGTTCCTAGACACAGAAATCAAAGGTCAAAGATTTTTTTAAATGATTGGCAAAGAGCTTTCAAAAAAGACTGTGCTGATTCGTACTCTCAGTAGTGCTTCCACTCACACCAGTTGCCATGGCTTCACGTCTGACTCATGGCAACCCCACGTGTGTTACAACTGAACTGCGTCCCATGGTTTTCCAGCGGCTTGCTTACTAGAAGTAAATCAACAGGACTTTAATCTAAAGTGAGTGCCTATATGTAAATTCAAACCTCCAGTCTTACTGTTTGCACTGCTCACACTGGTGCCTTAAGTTCCACACCAAATGAGGGAAAAGTTTAATATTACTTTAATTTGGTTTCTTGAATTTTTTGTGAGAATGAGATTTTTTTCATAGGCTTATTAAATGTTTGCTTTCCCTATAATTTGGGGGGACTGATAATTTCTTTTACGGGTACATTTGTCTTTTTCTTATTGATCCATCAACTTTCTTTATGTATTAATTATATTATGCTTTGTTGTTATTCCTGCTCCTCCAGTTGGTTATTTTTAAACCTAATTTATGCAACTATAAATTTTTAATCCTTCTATTGGGAACTCATACAACTCTTATCACAATCCATACATAGGCCCATTGTGTGTCAAGCACATCTGTACATCTGTTGCCCTCATCATTCTCATAACATTTGCTTTCTATCTAAGCCCTTGGCATCGGCTCCTCATTTTTTCCCTCCCTCCCCACAATGCCCTCCCATGAACCCTTGATAATTTATAAATTATTATTACTTTGCCTTTCTTACACTGTCTGAAGTCTCCCTTCACTCACTTCCCTGTTGACCATACACCAGGGAGGATGCTCTACGTAGATCTTAATAATCAATTCCCAACCTTTCTACCCAACCTCCCTCCACCCTCCTGGCATTGCCACGCATCACTGGTTCTGAAAGGATTATCTATCCTGGATTTCCTATGTTGCTGGTTCTTATCTATGCCAGTGTGTATCCTTTGATCTAGCCAGATTTGAAAGGTAGAACTGGGATCATGACAGTGGGAAGGATGAAGCATTAGAGAACTAGAGGAAAGTTATATGTTTAATCATTGTTATACTACACCCTAACTAGCTTATCTCTTCCCTGCAACCCCTCTGTAAGGAGAAGTCCATTACCTACAGATGGACTTGAATCCCCCACTTGTACTCCCCCTTATTTACACTAATAAATTTTTTAGTTCCTTGATACCTGATACCTTCAACACCTCGTGGTCACACAAACTGGTGTGCTTTTTCCATATGGGCTTTGTTGCTTCTGAGCTAGATGGGCGCTTGTTTATCTTCAAGCCTTTAAGACCCCACATGCTATCTTTTGATAGGTAGACTCCATCGACTTTCTTCACCTCATTTGCTTACACACACATTTGTCTTCAGCGATCCCAAAAGGTGGGCACACACATTTGTCTTCAGCAATTGGGATGGGAAGGTGAGCATTATGGAATGTCAAGTAAATTTTTAAATAAAATCTAAATCTTCTACGTCCTTTATAGAATTTGTGATACTCACCTTCTTGACATTTTTACTGAAGACAAAATGAGTGCATAAACTAATGTGGTGAAGAAAGCTGATGGTGCCCAGCTATTAAAAGATATAGTGTCTGGGGTCTTAAAGGCTTGATGTTAAACAAGTGACCATCTAGCAGGGAAGCAACAAAGCCCTCATAGAATAAGCACACCAACCTGTGTGATCAAGAGGTTTCAATGAGAACAGGTATCAAAAGTGAAAAAACAGGCAACCAAGCACTTAAGTTGAAGCTTGGAGAGTGAGATATGCCTGACCAGAGCACATGAGAACAAATGAAAATGGAGGAAGAGAGAATGACTTGCATCATGGCCCATGGAGCCTCCGGGATGATATTCCCACTCAGAACAGCTAATGCACAAAGAGGACTATACAGCCAGCCCCACTGTGAAATATGGCTACCCTCGCTGACCCAAGGTCTATCGGGGCCAGGATGAAGAAGCTGGGTCAAGATTATACTCTGTCGGACACAACCACACCAACTCAAAGCACTAAGAGAGTGCAACATAGCGTAGAGTCACAGATGGAGTGCCAAGGATATACTTTTGGGCCAGGGTATTGGCACCCCATCCAACTCAACCAGAGGTCACTCTAGGAGGTCAATTAAAGACCTTGAGCTTTATACAGGTTTTTATATTGTTATTATTTTTATTATTCTGTTATATATTGTATAGTACATTGAGGGGGTTTCTTGCTGTTATTACCATTGTTTTATTTGCTTCAGTTGCTTTATTTTGGGAGACCTTTTTTGGTTATTGTTATAATATATTGTTATCTCTGCAGGTCTATCTAAACAAGATAGACTGGACAAAGAGTTTGGAGGTGAA
>PVJH01025111.1:0-31994 GCA_004026705.1 Nesogale talazaci
CTTCCAAGGAGCATTATTACTTCTGAGGAAGACCAAAGAAGATGCATGAGGATTGTGGTCTTGGCCATGTACCTCGGCCTCCCAGAGGAGGAACCGACCAACCTGTCAGGGGAGAAGGACAGCCAGCGTGAGGTGAGGGAGGACAAAGAATCCATACTTCACTAATAAGGAAACAGGTGCAGAGAGGTAAAGGAACTCATCCAGCCAGCCAGTGAATTTGGGCGCTGGAATCTAAATCCAGGCAGTCTTACTCTTGTATCCCTTATCCACCCCCTTCCCTACCTGCCTTGTGTAGGCAAACACGAGAGAGAGAGAGAGAAAGAGGAGAGTTCTACTAAAATCACGTATGGAAGTTCACAAGCACAGCACAACTCACTGCCACTGCGCTGAGTCTGACTCACAGGGGTCCTGGAGAGGGCTTCCAAGACTGGAAGTCTTTACAGGAGTAGGCAACCTCATCTTTCTCCCACAAAGCAGCTGGCAAGTTTGAGCTGCTGACCTTGAAGTTGGCAGTGCAGTACTTACCCCACAGAGCCACCCTCACCCCTTTCATAAGTCCTTCTATAAGGTCTTAAAAACCCAAATCCAGGCTGAACCTGGTGGCATTAAGTGGTTGAGTGCAGGACTGTGTCCCGCGGGCTTGGCGGTTCACATCCAGCGGCGGCTCTCAGGAGCAGTGCTGGGTAGCTCCCATGACCACCAGAGGGCAGTGATGCCCAAAAAAACCCCCCAAAAAACCCAAATCCACCCTCACAGATGATACATCTGGGGTATAGTATAACACTGATGAAACACATAATTGTCCCTTAGTTTTTTTTTAATCTCTCACCTTACTATTATAAGGTTTTTGTTTTACCTCATTAGGTTGTTCAATCTGCATAGGTTCATTTGAATAATTAAGATTGTTGGATGCATGAAAGCCAAGATAGCCAACCCTTCAGAAACAGTAAGCAGAGTAATGACTCCCTGAGAATATGGGGAGAGGAGGTCGGGGGGAGCTGATAGCAAGGATGATTATATAAGATCACTTGGGACTGAATAACAGAATTGTAGGCGAATGATGGATTTATTGGATGGGGTAAGATGTGGCAGAAAGAAAAATTTTGTAGAGATATATAAACAGTCAGGGCTCTTGGGAAGTAGAGTGGGGGAGGGAGGAGATCAAAGGGTGCTGATATCAAGGAGTTCAAGAAGAAAGAAAGTGTTTGGAAACTTATTGTGGTAGCCACTGTACAGTCATGCTTGACCTAATTGAATTATGGAACGTTATGATGTCTGTCTGAACTTCCTATAAAATTAAAAACAGACCCAACTGCCGAAAAGTTGACGCCAACTCATATCAACCTTATATGTCAGGCATCTTGTATATGGTGATGGCCCTGAAATGTTCTGGTGGCACAGTGGTTCAAGCACTTCCTTGCTCACTGAATCCACCTGATGTTCCAACAGCCGGAAGATGCAGGAATAAGCTTCTGCAGCGGTGATAACCTTGGCCACCCCAGTGCTGCTCCTCTGTCTTTTCCGGTCGCCATGAGTTGGCATA
This sequence comes from Nesogale talazaci, assembly GCA_004026705.1. Taxonomy (NCBI): domain Eukaryota; kingdom Metazoa; phylum Chordata; class Mammalia; order Afrosoricida; family Tenrecidae; genus Nesogale; species Nesogale talazaci. The sequence continues at coordinate 1,544 of PVJH01025111.1, forward strand.
GATTGAGCAGCAGTGGGTGTTCGGTGGCGGCGTAGACTCAGCCAGGAGAAATGAACTCAAGGTGGAAGGCAGCTTCAGAGAGACCAAAGGGTCCTGCTGAGTCACCGCCAAAAGGTAAAACTGGAAAGTAGGTGACGGAATCCAGGTCAAGGCCACTGGAGCCTCCCTGAAGCCGTTTTCGGGGAACGTCTGCCATTCCTAAAAGATGTCACTCTTCACTTGAGTGACAGTTGCTCGTGGAGTTCCAAGGTCCTGCTTCTTGCCTTCCAACCCATAGAGAGCTCTCGGGCTGTACCTGTGGGCTCCTGATCTCCCCTCTGGGAGGGAGGGGACGCAGAGGGGGAGCGCTTCCACACAGGCTTCTCTCTCGCTTGTCTAGCGGTGGTGTCCACTCGGAAGAACTTTAGTTCTGATATAGAGGAGTCTTTCCTGATAGAGAGGGCATTTTTTCCTCTGCCCTTATATCAGTGCAGAATAGTGTATCTTCGTCTGTGTTCCTAACCCCCACCCCAGGTCTGTCCTTTTCGCTGCGTGTGGGTTTCAACAGTGAGGCTAATTCCGTTTCCTGATCTCCTTTCTCTCCCTCTTATGTCCCTTGGCTGTCCTGTGGGGGTGCCCCCTCTGGATCTTCTCCTTGGTCTCTGGACTTTGACTGGGACTGGCTTAGGAGTTCTGTACCTTGGGAGTTCTGTTCCATGATGGTAACTTCTGTAAAGTCGGTAGCCGGTTCAGGAACCTGCAACCTTAGTTCCAAGGTTTGAAATCGGTGGTGCCCCTCAGTATAGACCCTCATGAGCTCAGCGGCAGATGAGAAATGGGCATTTGTGCCCCAGGAGACCTCAGCCACCCCTCAAACTCTGCTTGAGCTGAACCAGCATCAAGGAGACAGAAATCTCAAACTTTCCCAACCTGGACTTCTTCTGTCAACATCTATTATCATTGCTACACTTAGGCTACAAATGTGCTGTTTCACTTATAAAAGCCATTGAACAACCTTGGAAATTAACCCAATGCCATCGAGTCAAGTCTGATGTATAGCCACCCCTCAGGGGAGTCCCTTCACTGCTACAGAGTCAGCAATCCTACAGGACAGGGTCAAGCTGCCCCCTTAGGGCTTCTGAAACTGTAAATCTTTTTTTTTTTTTTGGGGGGGTGTATCACTGCCTCTGGTGGTTGTGGGTGCTACCCAGTGCTGCTCCTGAGAGCCGCCGCTGGATTTGAACCGCCAAGCCACACTCAACCAGTTACGCCACCAGGGCTCAGCCCTTGTAAATCTTTTTTTTTTTTTTAATTTAGATTTTAAAATTTCCTTATTACCTTAAGCCACAAAGACAGCTTGAAAGAAAGAAAAAGGGTTGTGCTAAGTTCTAAATAACTACCAAAGATGTCCTCACCACCACCCCACCCCCCACCCCACTGCCCCAACTCGGAATTGAAACCTAAACACATCTCTACTTACACTCACTCTCTGGGATTGATTGATTAATGATTTTTTAAATTAAAAGATCACTTTATTGGGGGCTCTTACAGCTCTTATAACAGTCCGTACATCAGTTGTATCAAACCATAGGTGTACATAGGTGGCCATCATTATTTCCTAGACATTTACTTTCTTTTATGTTTCTTTATGCATTTCTTTTCTTTTTTTTAAAAAAATCATTTTATTGGGGGCTCTATTACTCATCACAATCCATACATCCATGTATCAAGCACTTTTGTACATTTTTTTGCCATCATCATGCTCAAAACTGAGAGATTGAGACGGAACTGCAGGAAGAAGACAGCGCTCAATTAGGGATGAAGCGGATATGCTTTATTGGAGGTAGTGAAGGACTTTGGGGAGGAGAAGGGACAGCAGAGAGAGAGAAAGAGAGACAGACAGACAGACAAGAGCATCTTGAGCTCCTGAGCGGTCCCATGGCCCGAGAGTTAAGCCAGGGAAGCCGCACCTGGTATTAGGGCTGTGGAACATATATCTAGGGTTTGAGCCAAGGGCATATGTACCAATAAGGGGATGAGTCTTTCTGATGCTGCAGTTGCAGGGTCTGAGTCAGGATATGGTTGTGAGAACACAGATCCGCCTCCTGGAACCCTGAGGGAAGAAGCTGTACAGACTCAGCACTGAGAGATAAGTTCTGTGAAGGGGCTGTGTCCTTCAGGGAGATAAGCTCTGTGACATGCCAGAGGAAGGGTTTACAAAGTTCACCAGGCTGTTCATCTCTTTTCTGGTGAGGCTGACACACAAAAGGGGTACAAGGGGCTACCTGGTCCAGGGGGCTGCCTGCTTCGACCCTGGCCCATACAAAGACATTTGCTTTCCATTGAGCCCTTGGTATCAGCTCCTCATGCGCCCCCCCCCCCCCCAACCCCTTGATAAATTGCAAATTATTATTGTTTTCAATGCGTCTGTAAATCTTTACAGGAGTAGAAAGCCGCATCTTTCTTCCTATGTCGGAAATTAGGGGAGGGGAAAAAAATCACTCAGAATCAGACGGTCTGTCTGTTTTCTCGAGGAGCCCGACACAATAGTGAAGGATTGGCCGGTTCCCCCGCTCCCCGGGTCAGTGGTTCAAGCCCACCAGTTACTCTGTGGGAGAAAGAAGGGACAGTCAGCTCCTGTAGAGGAAACCAGTCTTAGAAACTGTCCTCAGAATTTACTCAGCAGAGGGTGGGCGGTGACGGCCTCTCTCCTCACAAAGATGTCTGCAAATCCTTCGTCCGGTGGGCAGGGCAGCCTCTGCCGGCAGGCAGCCATCGTCTCTTCATCTGGGACCTGACTTCTCCCGAGGTTTGTTCTGAACCCGGCACCACGGTTTGCGACTTCAGCCTGCCAGCCGCTCTCAGGACTTGCCGACCCTGCACACAGAACGCTTGCTGGGGAAGACAGCTCCTGTCCACGGCTGTGTTGCCCTGACAACGTCCCACCTTTGTCCCGTTTGACTTCTCATATGTGAGAAAGGCGCTCCTGGAGCAGTTGACCTATTTGTATGGGCTGCTCGCCTCTCTGTAAGTACCTAAATCTTTGAAACAAAGTAAAAACCCTGCCTCTACTGTCGCGGCGGAGGTCGTCCTGGGAGTGGACACGATTGTGTCCCCCCTCGGAAAGGTCAAGATTTGATGTTCAGGGTCAGGTGGGAACAAACACTGAGCATCTTCTGGGTTGTGAGGTCACAGGCCAGAGAGAGGGTTTGCAGAATGCCCCAGGCTCCCATGCCGAGGAACAGGCACGAACCTCCCCAGGTCGCTATCTTGAGTGGCTGGGTTATCATCCAAGTCTTACAGAGGAAATCAAAGAATGTGATCAAGCTGACGTTTGGCAGAGCAGGATCTGATCGGTGGATCCAGGAGAAACTGGGACCTGCTAGCCCTTCCGGCACTGGGTCAGCTAGGTGGTGGGCTGTTAGACTTGGTTCCCAGCCAGATTAACCAGTGGCTTCTCTTCTTCCGCCGGAAGGCCAGACACCCATTTAGTCGGCACAGTTAGTCTTTGCTGAACTCCCTTCTGGGCACGAGGTAAGGACTAGCATAAGCCTGCTCCTGGTCCTCGCCGGGCCTTTTGGTCTTTGACCGAAGCATCCTGAAGTTGGTGGGCATGGTGGAGACATGGACCTGATCCTACTTCCGCATCTCAGGTCGTCGCCTCTAGTCTCCTTGCCTCCTCTTTTGCAATCTTCGCCTCGAGGTCTAGCGAGGACTCTGCAGGTGGAGTCCTGAGCTTCAGAAACAGGGCATGATCACCGGGCCCGGCGAATTGCTCATTGGTCAGTAAGAAGTAAGAACTAAGACTGGGTTGGGTGCAGCGTCTCAGGGGGGTGTGGGCTCAGGAGCCCGGGCCCTCCAGCACGCTCGCCAAGAGCATGTTCCTCCCGGGTCTTTGTCCTCCCTGCTCCTCCTCACGTGATTCGTGGGGTCCCTGGTAATTGGCCACAGACGCCAATCAAGGAGATGGTCTTGCTCACCCAGGGCTTCCAGCCGCCGCCTTCCCTGACTTCAGCCCAGGGCTGTGGGTAAGGTAGCTGGTGGAGAATGGGCGCAGTCCTAGCCGGGTCCCCACGGGCTGAGCTGGTTGGCTGTGCTGTCTGCCTGTGATGGATTTGACTCCTAAATGCTTCAGAAAGGCTCGGTGGGTGAGGGGGGGGCGGGGAATGGACTTGAGACCGACAGGCGACACCACGGCTTTGCCCTCCCCACCCCACCCCCCTTCTTCCTGCCCGAGCTTTCCTGGTAGATCGGGTTGCAGCCATGCTGAATTCCCACTCTCTTGGAGCCAGCCAGGCAATTAATTTTTCATTCCCATCACCAGGCTTGGGGCGCAGAAAAAAGGCCCAGAAGCAGAGTGGGAAGCTGGGCAGCAACTCGGCGGCAGCTTCACCCCCGGGGACCCTTTGGTTCTGTGCTGGCTCTGTGGGTGGATAAGGAATGGATAAGCCTTCCTTATCCACAGCACCGCCTACGCTCACATTCTTGTCTGAGCAGAACCACCCAGTGGCTTCTGGGCTCACTCAGATCAAAGCTAAAGGCCCTCTGCCCTCCACTTCCGTCTCCCTCACCTCCACCATTGCCCAGCCTGGCTTCCTTCGGTCTGCTCTCCCACGTTCCCCACTCGGGAGCCCCTCCCTCAAGCTCCTGCTTTTAAATAGTAACCCTTCCCCGCCTCATCATGGGCCCTGGTAGTTTGAACCCGGCCGCTTCTCCACGGAAGAGAAAGGTGGCAGTCTGCGCCCGTCGCGATTTCCACCCCAGGCTCACTGCTGTCCAGTTGGGGTGAGGGCAACCCTTAAGGCCAGGTGGAACTGTCTCTGTGGGTGTCTGAGATGGCCACTCTTTGGAGTGGTGGGAGGCTTCAAACTGCTGACCTCGGGTCCCTGGGCCACCAGAGCTCCTTAAAGATTCTGCCCTTGGAAACTCCCGTTCTACAGGGCCATGGAATGGGAAGCCACTTGGCGGCGATGGGTCTAGGTGGACCACTGTCTAAATCTATCATTTATTTAGTGTACTATCAGTCTCCCTGCTCCTCCCCTCCTCTAGCAGGTGGGGTCCCTTAGGGCGGGAATTTTATATCCATTTTATTCATGGATCACCCCCCAGTACCCCTACAAACCATTGCCGGGTGCACAAGCACCCGGGTTGGGGGTGTCTCCGGCTGTTGGATTCTCCTAGCCCAACGCAAGTCTGAGCATTGGCTCATTGAGGACAGGCCACTTTGTCCCGTCGGCAGGGGCCCATTCTGTTGGGCTGCTAACCAGCAGGGGAAAGGGGCTGTCCCTCATAAAGGTGTCCAGCCTCAGAGACTTTCCGTTCTCCCTTCTCTGTGGGGCTCCACTGAGTCCGAATGGACTGTCTCTCTGGCTGTGAGCTTTGTGGGGGTGCTCTGTTTGGACTCATTCCCATAAAAGGGAGAATACTTCAAGGCTCTTATCAGAGGACTCAGCATTTCTCTCTGGACCAGGGATTCTCAAACTTTTTAAGCAGGGGGCCAGTTCACTGCCCCTCAGACCATTGGTGGGCCCTGGCGAGAACGCTTCAGGTAAAGTAGATTAGTCAGGTGCTGGGGGTGGGGAATGAGTGCAGAACAGCGACCATTGCTAGAAGGTACAACGTTTTTACAAGGTTTTCAAATTGACTGTAAAGTTAGTCACCCAACTGGAAACACATAAAAAACAATAGGACTGCACACTCTTAAATGGGTGAGTTATGTGGCATAGGAATTACTTTCCTGTAAAGCTATTTAACCCAAAGGAAAACATGCAGAGTGCTGGGCGTCATGTGCTGGGGTGGTGTCGAGGTTGAAGTAAGTGGAGATGATGGTGTTTTCAACACAGCAGTTCTCAACCTTCCTCATGCTGTGACCCTTTCATACAATTCCTCGTGTTGACGTGACCCCCACCCCCAACCATAGAATGGCTTTCATTGCTACTTCATCCCTGTCATGTTGCGACTGTTAGGATTCGGGAGACCCCTGTGAAAGGGTCGATTGACCCCCGAAGGGGTTGTGACGCACAGGTTGAGAACAGCTGCTCATGTAGCGGGTAATTGGTGCAGGCCACCTTGAAGACACGACATTTGAACACCTGTGAACAGCTGCTCATGTAGCGGGTAATTGGTGCAGGCCACCTTGAAGACACGACATTTGAACAGAGGCGGAAATGCTCATGAGATCGCCAGGGCTGCCGTCCTGCACAAGTCTGGGCCCACATTCCTATTGTTCTCTGCAGGTGGTGCTCTCTGGAGTAGCCCAATGCTAGGCACTAGTCAGTCAACCATAGGAAGATCCCAGGCAGTGAGAACAGCCTGTACACAGGGCCGGAGTGATCTTGAGGGGTCAAGGCATGGAAGACCAGTGTGTTTGGAGCTTGATAAGATAGAGGAGCAAGCTACAGTTGGGCAGTCTGAAGGAAGGTAGACCGTCACAGCTTCAATGACGTGTATTGGAAACCTCTCCAGTGAGATGGGATCTTAACATTCGTCTAAAGGCAGGCGAGCAAGAGTGTTGCTTTCCCTAAAAAGGAAGGGGCAGCCAGAGTGGATCAAAGAAAAGGCCATTGAGACATTTGGATCTACTTCGAATGGCTCACCGATTTTTAATACTATCTTATCTTGCTTCTCATTGACTGCATTGGCCCACTTATCTCTGTACTGTAGACGGCAATGGAAGTATTACTACCATTCAGCACCCACTATTCATCTGTCAGTTTGTCACACTGTGGTGGCTGGTGTGTTGCTGTGATGCTGCTGAAAGCTATGCCACCAGTATTTCAAATAACTATCAAGGCCATCCATGGTAGACAGGTATGAGGAAGCTTCCAGACCAAGACTGGGGAGAAGGACTTGCTAAAAAAAATGGTCCAGTGAAAACTGTCTGACTATCAATGAATGGACTGTAGTCAGATAACAGGCCAGAAAGGAAGCTTCCCGGGATGAAAGGCACTCAGACTGCGACAGGAGGAAGAGCTGCCGCCTCTAAGTTGAGAACAGAGTATAAAACCTGCAGGACTTTCATTTGCTCAAAATGAGAAGAAATAGCCACAAACATCTGTTAAAAAGTGAAACATAAAACATATGAAGTACAAATCTAGGAAAACAAAGTAAAAACCATTCAATGGAGCACTTGAAGATACATACCCATGGCATTAGTGAGTGAAAATGGAGTGGTCGTGACCTTTATGAGTCAAATAATCATATGGGCTTCTGTGCTGTGAATAATAAACTTCTTCACATCACATCACATTCATTGTCAAAAAGAACATATCATGATCTATCCTGACAATTCAAACAAACAAACAAACAAACAAAACATTGTATTTTCTGAAAATGTTGTTTCTGCAAAGTGAATAACGAGTCTGAAGTGGACTTTGTAGATTGGTATCAAACAGATGGGGTAATATCATACTTATGGACTTGATCTGTGCTGGGATGTTTTCTTGATATTCAATTGCTCTTGTATATAAAGCTCTTTCTTTTCTTTTTTCTTTTTGGCATCGTGGTGGGAGTGGGAGACCCAGCCTTACTCCTGGAGAGCGACTGCTAGATTTGAACTGCCAAGCCAGTGGGCTGCAGTCCCGCACTCAACCACTACACTACCGGGGTTCAGCCCCATAGAGCTCTTTTTTATACACATATGTGTGTCTATTAGTTTGTTTCCTTAGCCCACCCAGACTAACACAAATCCTGAAGTAACAATGCCAATGACATTAATTATCTGTATGCCTACAAATATTAATATGACTATTACTCAGATTTACTCACTAACCAGTAATGACCAAGATGAGGAAATTCAACTTCTACATCTGAAATGGATCAAATGTGAATTCATTAATAATGAATAATTATTAATAACTGGTGCACTCATAACGTGATCAGAATGCAAAAATTAAAAAATGAAGAAGGGCCATTGGAGAATATGGCCTTGGTGATAGAAATGATGAGGGAGAGTGTCTGACAGACCAACAACGTATTCATTGCAAATGTCCCTTTTCAACAACATAAATGGCAGTTATCACGTAACCCTTGCTACATAGACTTCACAAGAATAAAACTATTTACAACTGTGGAAAGAGATGCTGGAGAAACTCAATCTCATCAGTTAGAACAAGACCTAGGGTTGACTGTCATTAACTGAACTGTTGCTATGCAAGTTCAAGTTGAAGCTGAAGAAAATTGAAATAGGTTCATGGGAGCCATGCCTTGATTAAATCCCACCTGAGCTTAGAGACTAGCTCAAGAATAGATTTGACGCCCTCGCAGGGGGATGAATAATAGAAAAGTGGGTGAGGGGTGACAGAGAACAATGTAAAATATGGGGGAAATCTATACCTTTTAAAATACCTATAAAAATGCCTATGCCTTATACCTTTCTGAGAGAGAGCAGCAGAAGAGAGGGAGAGGGAAGAAATGGGGAGCTAATATCAAGGGCTCAAGTGGGATGAGAATACTTTGAAAATGATGGTGGCGGCCTATGTGCAAATGTGCTTGGCACATTAGAGGAGCGTTTGGATTGTGATAAGAGATATATGAGTCTCCAATAAAAGTATATATATATATATTTTTTAAAATTTTTTTTTAATTTTTAATTTTTTGGTTTTTGGAGCATCACTGCCCTCTGGTGGTGGGAGTAGGAGGCCTAGCCTTGCTGCTGGATTTGAACCTCCAACCCAGTGGACTGCAGTCCCGCGCACAACCACTACGCCACTGGGGCTCAGCTCAAAAGTATATATTTTTATTTATTTATTTTTTTAAACTTTTTTTTTGGGGGGGGGGCATCCCTGCTTTCCGGTGGTGGGAGGAGGAGGCCCAGCCCCACTGCTGGAATTGAACCTCTATCCCAGTGGGCCCCAGTCCCGCGCACAACCACTACGCCACCGGGGCTCAGCCCTTATATTTTTAAAATACTAGATTTGATTCATTGAACACTAGTGACTGAAAACCAGATGAGCCGTGCGATGACATCAAGGACACTATACATGAAGAAAATAAAAAGGTTATGGCAAAAATAGAAAAGGCCAAATGGGGTCTACTCCCACCACCAGAGAGCAGTGATGCCCCCTCCAAAAAAAGAAAAAAAAGAAAAGGCCAAAATGGCCGTCAGATGAGATTGAACTCGCTATTTGAATGCAGAGGAGCTTTTTGAATGCTAGCAAAGGGAAGGAATGATGACGTGAAAGAGCTGAAGAGAAGATTTGAAGGGGCAGTTTGAGAAGACAAAGTGTACCGTATTATAATGAAATGTGCAAAGACCTAGATTTAGAAAACCCCAAAAGATGTATCAAGCTGAATGAGCTCAAGAAAAAAAAAATCAACTTCAAGTTGTAATATGGAAGAATCCAGTGGACAAACGTTGACCCAAGCAGGAAGCACCCCAAGAGGGTGGAAGGTAAGCCCTCGTCACCGCCAGCAAGAATTGGTAGCCAGTTAGCCATTTCAGGAGATGGCATGGGATCCAGGACTGATAGTCTTAAAGGGAGAAGTACAAACTACCCTGAAGGCACCGGTGAGAAACAAGGCCCCAGGAATCGATGGAACACCAATTGAGATGTTTCAAGACATACAGGCACTGCTGGAAGTGATCATTCATCTCTCACCTATGTTAGGAAATCCAACCAGAAGAGATCCATATCGTGTCCACTCCAAAGAAATGCGATGCAGCCACATACCGACGTCATCTCACTTTATCACTAATCTCACTCCAAGGAAAATCAAAAGCAGCACCGCAACAGTCATAGCAACTCATTGACAGGGAGCGGCCAGAAATGCACGGCAGATTCAGAAGAGTGCGTGGCACAACCAGTATCGTCACTGGTGTGAGATGGAGCTTGCCTCACAGCAGAGCATACTGGAAAGATGTTTCCCTGCTTTTGATGGGCTATGCGAAAGCATTGGACTGTGGAACATAGCAAATTATGGGTAACAGTGTGAGGTGTGGGAATTCCAGAACACTTCATTGCACTCAGGGGGAACCTGGATACCGGATACCGTGTGGTTTAAAATCGGAAGTGGTGGGCTGAGGCCCGGTGGCGTAGTGGTTGAGTGCGGGACTGCGACCCACTGGGCTGGCGGTTCAAATCCAGCAGCAGCTCTCCAGGAGCAAGGCCGGGCCTCCCACTCCCACCAGAGGGCACTGATGCCACAAAAAAAAAATCAGAAGTGGTATGTTTCCAAGTTGTACCCTTTCATCATGCTTATTCACTCTGCACGCTGAGCAAATCTTCCAAGAAGCTAAACTGTATGAAGAAGAACCAGGCCTCAGGATGGAAGGAAGACTACTAAACTACACCAAGCAAGTGACGCAACCTTGCTTGCTGAAAGTGAAGGGGACTTGGCACCATTCCTGATAAGCTAGAAGATTCCAGCCTTCAGGCTGGGCTACACCTCCCCGTAAAACAACGGTTCTCGTAACTGGACCGAAAAGAAACATCATGGTACATGGAGAAAACACCGAAGTTGCCATTGGCTTCATTTTACTTGGAATCTGTACCCATGGACACAACAGTCGAGAGATCAAATGATGTATGGCCTTGGGCAAGTCTGCGCAAGACCTCTCTAAAGTGTGAAAAAGCGTAGCTGTCACTTGGCTAGTGTGCTCCTGACCCAAGCCTGTGAGTCACCTCGTATGCATGTGCAAACCGGACCGTAAATAAGGGAGCTCGAAGCGCAGATGCCTTTGATTTATCATGAGGTGAAGAATGATGAGTGTACCAGAGACGGCCAGGAGGGACAACTCTGCCCTGGAGAAATACAGCCAGAACGCGCCTTAGAAACGAGGAGGGTGAGACTTCCCTGCACATGCTTCGGGCCTGGTATCAGGGAGAACCAGTCCTCCATGAAGGACACCATGCTTGGTAAACTAGCTGGCCAGGGCAGAGAGACCTTTGTGAAATGGAGCAGCACAGTGGCTTCACAAGAGAGCCAAGGACCCCGCAGTGCTTGGTTTTGTGTTTCTGTTGCACCCTGGGTTGGTGTGAGTCTGGACGGAGCCCCCTGGGAACAGCGTCAGCCTTTGCTCAGGCGAGACGGGCCGCGTGCCTGTGTACCGCACACACTAAAGGTCCCATCCTTGCCCAGCGGGGACTGAGATGCCGAGAGCGGTTCCTTGACCCTCTTTTCAGGCGTCTCAATCTTCTGATCTCCATGTCGACTGGCTCCCCAGAGCCCAGGAAGACGAGGAGTGGACAGGGTGCCCTGGGGGAGACGCCCTAAGCTGCACACCTGTGTGCAGAGGGCACCTTACGCCCCGAATCTGTGATCTTGCTGACGCTGACCTCGGCTGTCATTTATTTCTTCTTCTGTTGATTTCTTGTCAGTGGGTTGCCATTTATTTTTAAAGACTTTTACCTGTAGGTGGTGCTTTGAGCCGGTGCCAAGAGTGGGAACGGCCACGATGTGCCAACAGAACCAGGTGCTAGAACTCTCCCTCAGCTGAGAGTTCCTTCAGAGCTGTTGCTGCCTCCAGTCTTCACTGATCCTCTCTCTCTTTCTCCCTCCCTTCCTTCCTTTTTTGGGAAGATGATATAACATTGTTTTAATATACCTGAAACTTGGGGTTTTTTTTTAAACCTTACGTGAGCATATAACCACATATTTCAAAAGTGTTACAGAAACAAAGTGTTGGTAATTATGAATTGTTCAGAAGAGAAACATTGCTTGACTCATTTTTGTGAATATCAATTTAGCAAATTTTTTTTACTAAATTTTTTTTTTATGGACTTATGTGGTATGGTGTATGGTGGCTGTGACTCACATTTTGGTAATGCTCAGAAAGAAGCTCAGACATCGTGCGGGGGCTGTAGGAGGGACACAAGGTCAGGCGATTGGGAAAAACCAAAAGACTTGGGTGGGTCTGAAAAGACTGGGCAAATTTAAACTCCAGTGTCTGGAAGTTAGGGAAGCTGGAGGCATCTTTCCATGTTTTCACAGCGAATTAGTGACCAGGGACTGTTCTAGAAAACACTAAGAAAAAGAAGAATGAGGGCTGAGCCCCGGTGGCGTAGTGGTTGTGTGCGGGACTGCAGCCCACTGGGATGGAGGTTCAATTCCCGCTCACAGGATCAAAGGCTGGGCCTCCTACTCCCACCACCAGGGCAGTGATGCCTAAAAAAAAAAAAAGAAAGAAAGAAAAAGAAAAATAAGAATGAATCGGAATGTCCATATAGCAGTAATGTCCATTAATGTCCAGGGATGCTGCCTGCATCCCAGATCCTCTGCCATTTCCTTAAGAGCCTCTCCGCTCTCCTTGAGAGAAAAGCCTTCTCATCCCCATTTTACAGATGAGGAAGCGGGGGCCCATGGAGAGCAGGTCCTGGCTTTTGCATCTGGTCAGACTGCCTCCATACGAGACCCGGTCCACTTCGTGGACTCCTCTCCAGCGTTTCATCGCATCTGGAGGGAGACCCTGAGTCTACTTTGGGATTTCCAAAAGGTCTACAGCGAAGAGTCTGTGACTAACACCTTCCTCACGGGCCAGCGGCAGTCGCTGCCGGCTGGGTTCTTCTCAGCCCACGACAGGGATCACTGGATCGCCTTTCCTGCTTACCTTTCCAAAGCTCTCAAACGTTGCCTCTCTGTCCAGACTCAGTTTAATCAGCAAACATTTCTTTAGTCTCAGTGTGGCAAGTCGGCGGTACTTAGTCACCTAGGTTGTTTTTGTTTTCAGTTTACTACACAAAAACATCTTGGGGAGAGCAGAGACCCTGGGAGAATGGAGGGAGAGTGGAGTAGAAAGGGGAAACCGGTGATAAGGATGTACATAGAACCTCCTCCCTGGGGTGCAGACAACAGGGAAGTGGGCAAAGGGAGACATCAGACAGCGTTCGACACGACAAAATTATAATAGTTTATAAATTACCAAGAATCCATGAGGGAGGGGGTAGCGGAGAGGGGGCGGAAAAGGAGGAGCCAATACCTGGGGCTTAAGTGGAAAGGAAGCGTTTTGAGAGTGGTGACGGCATCAAAGGTACGAATGTGCTTTGCATACAATAGACGCATGGATGGACTTGTGCTAAGAGTTGTGTGAGTCCCCAATAAAGTGATTTAAAAATATATATAAAATTCAAAAAAAGATAGAAAAATATTTATTAAGTGTTTTCAAATGAGTAAAGTCAGGCGACGCCCTATTTTCTGATTGTCTAGTAAATTCATAGTTTCTCACAATACCTTGTGTCACATTTTATAATTCCAAATGTACAGTTTCTACGATGTCTCACAGGCTTTTAAGCTATATTTCAAGATATAGCAAGGTTACTATTTGACCGACTCCTGTGACATTGAACTTATTTCTTCAAATTCTGACAGCTATTAGAACGCATCCTATATTTCTTGTTGATTATTGAGGTAAGTCAAGTAGGTTTTTCAAGTGATCTACTAAGGTGCCCGAATGCACTGTGGAGTACGCATTGGCCTGCTCTCCACAAGTTCACTAGTTCAAACCCACTAGCCGCTCCTCAGGAGAAAGCTCTCCAGGCTTGGAAGCTCTAGCTAAGGTTGCTATGAGGCAGAATGAACAGATGGGGGGTGGGGTTGGAGGGCGGGCTGCTTTGAAATGGCTCGGACTGGTCCTCTGCTAGGACATCGATGTAGGAGCTCTGCGCAGCAAAATGCAGTATTAATGGCTGAAGTCATTTCCTGAGGTCACTTGGGGAGACTGTGTGGTAAGAAGATGGCAGAGTCTAAGCCCTGCAGAAAATAGGACTTTGACTCTTGTCTCTCTGCTTCACTGGAAACTCTCCCAGGGAACAGTGGTCACGTCAGGATACATGCCCCTGTGCTGCCTTCCTTTGGGAAATGGCTTCTCGTGGTCCCTCCCTTTCCCATTGCCCAGTAGCTCTTTATCCTCTGTAAAGGGTGTTGCTAATTCCAGGGCCTCCTGGGACTTGAGGCAGCCCGAAGGGCCTTGGGACAGATCAACTTTCTTGTGAGAATCTTGCTGCCCATGGTAAAGACAGCTGGCATTCCAAGTATGTGCTGGGAGTTTGGTGAATAGTCCTTTCTTGAATTTGCTTAGCATCGCCCAGTGGCTGGGCGGGGGAGGGGGGGAGGGGGGGAGAGGGCAGAGAGAAGGTAGAAAGGGGATAGGTAACCTCTTCTGCAGAACCTCGGAGTACCTGGAGGGATTCAAGGTGAGCCTATCAGGAATCTCTGGGTCCTGTCAGGGCCAGGGCCAAGGCTAGGCTTGGCTCTGTGCCTATCAGTCACGCAGGAGGGATGTGGACATGCTGTTGAAAGGAGACCATAGAGCGGACCAGTCTGAGACACAACCTAGAGGCTCCTTTCTTCCTGGAAAAGATTGTCCAACCAGTACACACGAAGCAAGCCTAGTTTTCCAAAAGAACAAGTTGTGTGGGAGCACCAGCCTGCAGCAGAATGCTTGGTTTTCCCGTAGGCCTGGACCAGTGTGTCAGGGAGGAGGAAGGAGAATGAAAGGGACCACAGGAACTTCGTGAGGGATGAAATGGTAGCACTGCAGGTTCTGGAATGGCAGCCTTTGTCAGTGGTCTCTTTTTCCTTTCCTGCTGACATCATCCCTAGACCTGACATCAGAGATAGTAGCTAGCTTCTCCGGTCTGCCGCCAACTTAATAGGCTCAGTATTCCCAGCTTCGGAGACTGGTAGAAATGTCCAGGCCATGCCCAGCGAAGGGGCCTCTGAGTGCAGGCCGCTCCTCACGTCTCTTTCCTTGGTGCATCAGGGTAAGCAGGTGGCCGTGGGATTCTGGGGAAGGCCTAGGAGGCTGGATCACTCTGTTACAGTAGTGAGCAAGATACAGTCCTGTTCCCATCGGGTTCACGGTCTAGACCAGAGACGTTAAAAATGGTAGAAAAATTACAAAATACAAAGATGTTCCAAGAACAAATCCTGCACGATTATAGACATTATCACAATTTTATTGCAGTTGCTTCCTTTGTCTCATGTTTTTGCATTGTGGGTATGCACAGGTATTTGGCATCATACTCTATATTAACTTCTGGTTCGTGTTTTCTTGTTGTTGTTACCATTTTAAAAGAGTTACGGTATTTTTTTTGGGGGGGGGGCATCACTGCTCTCCGGTGGTGGGAGTAGGAGGCCCAGCCCCACTGCTGGAATTGAACCTCCGTCCCAGTGGGCCGCAGGCCTGCACACAACCACTACGCCACCGGGGCTCAACCCCCGAGTTACGGTATTTTTTTATTTTTATATTTTGATCCTATAGTTATGATAGGAGTATAGCAAACAGGAGAGACTTTAGAATGGTCTCAGATTCATCTTCCTGTTTTCTGAATCCCATTTGCAATGACCACACAATGTGTCAGAGTTTGGGTAACCCTCGCCTGCTAATAGAACATTTTGATTATTAGTTTGAAAACATGTACTCTTTTTTTTTAGTTTTTTGGGCATCACTGCTCTCCGGTGGTAGGAATAGGAGGCCCAGCCCCACTGCTGGAATTGAACCTCCGTCCCAGTGGGCCGCAGTCCCGCGCACAACCACTACGCCACCGGGGCTCAGCCCTGTACTCTTTTTTTTTTTTTAAATCATTTTATTGGGGGATCAAACAACTCATCACAATCTATCCATCCATCCATTGTATGCAAAGTACATTTGTACATTTGTTGCCATCATCATTCTCAACATGTTTTCTTTCTACTTAAGCCCTTGGTGTTAGCCGCTCATATTTCCCCTCCTTTTCCGCTCCCCCCTCTCTAATGAACCCTTGATAATTTATAAATTATTATTATTTTGTCAAAAATTTGTACTCTTAGAGGTATCACTGATTCATACAAAAGGCTTTTTTCAAATACAGGTTTATTTTCTTCCCGTGTTTAGCACCTATGATGGTCTTGGTTCTGTTCTAAGTAGCTATGTGGTGGTTCTTTTTAGCCCCCATCATCACTGATCAAGAAACAGAGGTGTGGAGAAGCAAAGTGATTTCCTAAGGACACACAGTTGGAAAGTGGCTGAGCCAGGACCTAGTGGACAGTTTGGCTCCTATAACTGCCTCCCTCAGCTAGCCTGACATTTTGGTGCCTCTTGGTGCCTATTGGCATTTTTAAAACAAGGTAGCATCTTACTTTGCATGGTTAGATAGTGATACTTAAGGTTCCAGTGGTGACCAACTGCCCCAATTTATCTGGAAACGGAGACTTCTTAGGACATGGGACTTCAGTTCTTTTTTTTTTTTTTTGGCATCACTGCCCTCAGGTGGTGGGAGTAGGAGGCCCAGCCTTTGCTCCATGGAGCTGGAATCGAACCGCCATCCCAGTGAGCCGCAGTCCCGCGCACAACCACTACGCCACCGGGGCTCAGCCTGGGACTTCAGTTCTACAGCCAAAAACATCCTGGGCAAACCCTGCTTGAGGGTGCCCTGAGACTTGGATGAAGGCTTGTTTTCAGCAAGTAGACCCCAGCCAGAAGAGGCCCAGGTTATGGAGGAGAGGAAGCACTTGCTTCCTGTCTGTGGTAGTTGGTGGTTGGGTGGGGTTTTTAAGGAGTAACTGAGCCCCGGCATAGTGGTTGTGCGTAGGACTGCGGCCCACTGGGTTGGAGGTTCAAATCCAGCAGCAGCTCTCCAGGAGCAAGGCTGGGCCTCCTACTCCCACCATCAGAGGGCAGTGACGCCAATATAAGAAAAAAAAGAGAGAATAGTAAAAGAACTCTGGACATTTAGATTAGCCATCACGCCCCATCCTTCCCCTGATGCCAACTTCTTTAGCCTGGAGCTCCAACCACCCTACCCACCCATCCCACCCCCGCCCAACTCACTGTCATTAAGCTGATTCAGACTCACAGGCTGAAACCACTTCTGTCGGTTAATTTTTTTTTAAGACAAAACTCTTTGCTACATTTTTGTGAGTGTGAGTAAAAAGCCAATGTCCCTTCGAAGGCCAGAGATCGCTTCTTTCTCCCCAGATCAGCATACCCGCATGTGGGCAGAGCTGCCTGGAACCCCTGGAGGAATGATGTCTCCACTCCTAAGACCACTGGAAATAAGCGTTTTCTGATGGTCTTAGGTGACCCCTAAAGGGGTCGTGATGCAGAGGTTGAGAACCACTGTTCTAGATGCACCATATGAAGACCGCTGGGGTAACCTGTAGCCGAGGTTGCGCAGACCAGGAGTTATGAATTCTTTTTCTAATGAGCTAGATAGTAAATATTTCAGGCTTGCAGCTCACATACAGTTTTGTGCTGGAGTTGTCATCTCTCTCTTTTTCTCTTCAAACCAACAGCCTTACATTATTTATTGTTAAATCTGATGAGAAAGCACAAAAATCAAGGAAGAAACCAGATTATTTGCCGATATAAGTGCAATTGATCAGATGGTGGCAAATGTCTTAATGCAACTCAAGATGACAGACCACTTGTCAGCCTGGGCCAATGTGGCCATGCAGGCCATCCGGGGCTAGGGGGGGTGGGGCAGGGCCAGCTTCTGACAGACCCAGCGTGGTCCTTCTTCAGTGTTTTCTCTTGGCGTCGTTCCTGATCTCATTACTGGTTTTCATTAGAATCCATGGGGGAACGGGCCGATTCTGCTTCTGTTTCTTGGCCAGGAATCTCTCGATCCTGAAAGTCTTTGGAAACGACATGGTGAAGTCGGAACACCACCGCCCTCCCTCTCTTTTCACAACTCTCTCGTCACGTAAAAGCCACCTCGACTCAGGGGCCCTGCACAAGCAGGCCACAGGTCACCATTGACCAGTGTCTAGCTAGAACGACCGGTGTTGGGCTGTGAGCTAGTTGTAGTCACTGAAATGTCCCCAAACAAGACCAGCAGACGCACTTCGCCGAGCACAGCCCACTGAATCGTGGAAAAATAAAACAGCGAATTTGAGGGACAGGTTACAGCAGTACAGAGTTCTGCTACAGCTTCATAGACCGTGGAAAGGAATTTAGATTTCTTTTCCCATGAAATATGCTATTTAAGTATTGCATGCAGAAAATTATATAACTTTATACTTAAAAGTCACAAGAATAGGACAAAAAATTCCCATTGATAGTCTTCAAATGTTAGCATTTTGCCAAATTTGCTTTCTCTTCTTTTTTTCTAAATGCTCACATGTACATATACATCAGACATTTGTATTTGCATCTATACACATAGATACAGATGAGGCTAAATAAAAAACTATCACTGTCGGGCTGAGTCCCGGTGGCGTAGTGGTTGTGCGCGGGACTGCAGCCCACTGGGACGGAGGTTCAATTCCAGCAGTGGGGCTGGGCCTCCTACTCCCACCACCGGAGAGCAGTGATGCCCCCCTCAAAAAAAAAAAAAAACCTATCGCTGTCAAATCATAGAAACCTTTTGTTTCTCAGTATAACCTCCCCGTAGGTCTATACACATTCTTTTTTTTTTAAATCACATTTATATATTTAGTCATTTTATTAGGGACTCTTACAGTTCTTATAGCAATCCATACATCCACTGTGTCAAGCACATTTGTACATTTGTTGCCATCATCATTTTCAAAATATTTTCTTCCTACTTGAGCTCTTGGTATCAGCTTCTCTTTCCCCCGTTCCTTCCTACCCTCATGAACCCTTGATAAATTATAAATTATTTTTACTTTCACATCTTACACTGTCTGCCGTCTCCCTTGACCCACATTCCACATTTCTGTGGTTTGTCCGCCTGTGGGGTGTTATATGTTGATCATTATGATGTTCTCCTCTCCCTCCTACCCTCATGGTATTGTTACTCCCATTATTGTTCCTGGGGGGTTTATCTGTCCTGCACTCCTATGTTTCTAGCTCTTATCTGTACCAACGTATATGCTCTGGCTAGCAGAATTTGTAAGGTAGAATTGGGGTCATAATAGTCTGCATGGGCTGGGGAGGTGGGCCCAGAGAGGAAGCATTAAAGAACTAGAAAAATGTCCCTGGCTGGCTCCTTCCTTCCTTGTGACCTCTCTGTGAGGGGACGTCCAATTGCCTGCAGATGGGCTTTGGGTTTCCACTCGACCCTCCTCATTCTAATAATCATAATGGTTGTTTGTTTTGTTTTGGGTCTTCTGATGCCTGATGCCTGATGCCATTAACACCGTGTGATCACACAGGCTGGTGTGCTTCTTCCACGTAGACTTTGCTGCTTCCCTGCTAGATGACCACTTGTTTACCTTCAAGCCTTTAAGACCCCAGTTGCTGTGTCTTATAATAGCTGGCCACCATCAGCTTTCTTTGCCAAATTAGCTTATGCACCCATTTGTTTGCAGCGATTGTGTTGGGAAGGTGAGCATCACAGAATGCTGGGTTATTAGAACAAAATATTCTTGTGTTGAAGGAAAACTTGAGTAGAGACCTAATGTCCATCTGCTACCTTAATGCTTAACACATAAACATGTGTATAGACTACTTATATCCCTATTGTTATTCAAGAATATATTTACATATGTACACACCTATGCCTAACCTCTATAAATGTCTTTTGCCTCCTAGTTGTTTCCTCCAGTTCCTTTCACTTTGTCCCCCTCCCATGTTCCCCCTTTCTTGCCTCTCTGTACTCACTCTCTCAGCTACATTCCACTTGATCAACCCCCACCAGGTACACCACACCCTCCTTGCCTGACTTTAGATTCTTTGTTATTCCCCTACCCCTGGGTTTGTTGGCGGCTCCCTCTTCCCTTTCCCCCACGTTCCCCTCTCTTCTGCCCCCTGGCACCCTTGGTCCCATTTTTTTCTCTTTGGGATTGTTCATCTTACCTATCTTATGTTGATAGACATGCAAAACAAAACATAACCAAAAATAGCCTATAAGTAATTCCAGGTCTGTCTGGCGACCCTTAGGAATGTTTTTCGATCAGATCTGATGCGGTGCCAAGCCCTGCCTCTTCCTACCTCCTCCCCCAAACCCTCAGTCCAAAGTCTATTTTGGGGATTCTTCGGGGACTTTGTTGTTTTGCTCCCCTTGCTGTTCTGTTGTGCTCCCTCCATGTTATGCACTGGGGTGGGGGAGGGGATTAGAGCAGGCACAATTCCTACCCTGACTCCATTTCTGCCCCGACTCTCTCCCTCACACACCCACCCCCCCCCACCCCTCGTAGCGATATGGGTCTGTAAAGGGACATTGTGTCTTGTGGTGAGGCCTATTCTATGGGCTGCTGTAAGTGGGAATGTCGTCTTCGAGGCTTGAGGCTCAGTGGGCCAGGATGCTGTTTGTGTGTGCGCTCTCTCTCTCTCTCTCTCTCCCCTAGTTTGCTCCCGTGTGGTCTGGGCAGACCTGCCACACTTCCTGGGCTGTATCTTCAGGAGTGTCCTCTGTAGTGCCT
The DNA here is from genome assembly GCA_004026705.1 of Nesogale talazaci. NCBI lineage: Eukaryota > Metazoa > Chordata > Mammalia > Afrosoricida > Tenrecidae > Nesogale > Nesogale talazaci. The sequence continues at coordinate 21,767 of PVJH01025111.1, forward strand.
TCTTCCACTGACTTAGCTGGGATTGGGGTCAGCCCCGCAGACCTCTCTGTTAGTTTGCTGCTTCATGCTGGTATGTTGCCCTCAAGCCTTGGAGCACCAGATTGATGTCTGGTTCCTTTCTCCTTTTCCTGTGGAGATAAAAACAGCACCATCCCTGTGGTGGATTAGTGCCCTGTCCTGTTCCCCCCAATACCTTCGCCTCCACCCTCACTCCCCCACTTTTCACCTTCTTTATGCTGATTTGCTGTATTCCTCATTGGACCTTGTCCATCCGCTGCCTGTGCGCCTCTCCTGCCCTCAACCCGTAAAGAACGTGTTAAATAGTTTTTCCTCTGTTCCCACTGTGCTGACTGGACCTGCCTCCGTGGACTCCTCATGTACTGGTCCTCTTGTGCTTGGCTAACTTCGCTTTTCATCATCTCCTCCATCTCTTCCCGTGAGACAATGTGTTTCATGCGTTCATCACTGTTTTTCAGGGCTGCATAGTACTCCGTTGTGTGTATATGGCAGAATTGGAAATTAGGTGGTGTCCATGTCCATTCACTTCTGAACGCAGGGTTTCCATCTCTTTATTCTCTGGAGAACTCTGTGCTCGTGTAATTACACCATATCAAAATGGCAGCATTTGGCACCCTTAAGGGACTCACGGTCTGTTCCTTTTCAATGTTCTTGGAGTGTGGGAAACAAAGAGAAGTCTGGAAGAACAAAATCAAGAGAGGGAGTGGGAAGTAATGGCGAGCTGAGATCAGGGGCAGAGGATGCTTTGAACATGATGATGGCGGCATATGTGCAAGTGTGCTTGACACACTGGAGGAAAGGTGTAAAAGCGCCCAATAAAAGCATTAAAGAAAATCAAGACCATAGGGTGGGTGGGGTAAGGTTCTCAAATAAATTCTTGCAGGACTGCCCCTGCTCTCCTTGAAGAACGTGCAGGTGCATTGTGAGGATGGGAAAAAAGCTCTTGGCCCCACTCTACTGACCTTTGTTTTCCCCAAGGCAGTTGTCATTTTTCTTAAAACTTCTTGATAATCAGCCCCCGAGGTGGTCCTCTGAGAAGCTCCCTCAGCAGAATCCCTTGAGATGCCCCCAAATCAGTGGCCATGATCTTTGGAGCTAACCTTGCCGGCTTGAATTTAACTGGCCTGGATGATTCTTTCGGAACTCTGACTGGGCTTAGCTCTCTGGGTCACACTGGTACGTGTGCCGTTCGTCCTGGGTACGATCTGTTCCACAAAGTTGTCTTTGTTAGTTACAATCTGGCTGAAGAGGCTGGTGGAAAGACCAGCTCTCTGAGCTAGCTCTTCTTCACACCACAGTTTTCGGTGCCCAAAGAGCCAAAAGCTTGCTGAGGCCAAGCTGTCCACTTAACGTGGAATGTGCCCAGCCACGTGAGATCCCCATTTCAGTTGCTGTCACACCCTTCGTGACCTTGTGGCCCCCCTCCACGCATTTCTGGACGTTAGCCTCGGTTTCTGCATCCATCATGCCTACCCATCATCCATCCTTCTCTTGGCTCATCTTTGCAGTCTCCTTGACTTTCTTTTTTTTTGTTTGTTTTTTTTGGGGGGGCCATCACTGCCCTCTGGTGGTGGGAGTAGGAAGCCCAGCTTTTGCTCCTGTGGAGCTGGAATTGAACCTCCATCCCAGTGGGCCGCAGTCCCACACACAACCACTACGCCACCAGGGCTCAGCCCCTCCTTGACTTTCTTTACGATGCTCGATTCCTCTCAAAACTGTTCGGGGAGTCGGTCAGATGGTTGGTCAGTCCATTCTCTTCCCTTTGCCGCACATGCTCAGTACAAAGAATGAAATAGTATAAACTGCTGTCGTATGTGGGCTGTATGCTGTAAACTTCTTGCAAAGCTCCAGTCCTCTGGGAAAATGTCCTCCGGTCTTGTTAAAAATTTGGTATTACTCCCACCACCTGAGGGCAGTGATGCCTAAAAAAAAAAAAACTTTGGTATTGAGGGCTGAGCCCCGGTGGCATAGTGGTTGTGTGCAGGACTGCAGCCCACTGGGATGGAGGTTCGATTCCAGCTCCACGGAGCAAAGGCTGGACCTCCTACTCCCACCACCTGAGGGCAGTGATGCCCAAAAAACAAACAAACAAACAAACAAAATTTGGTATTGGGGGGGCTGAGCCCCGGTGGCGCGGTGGTTGTGTGCAGGACTGCGGCCACTGGGTTCACGGTTCAAATCCAGCAGCAGCTCTCCAGGAGCAAAGCTGGGCCTCCCACTCCCACCAGCGGGCAGTGATGCAAAAAAAAAAAAAAGGGGGGGGGGTATTGGTCCTGACCCCCAAGTCCTTTCTCTCCACAGCACAAAATGTGTCCTCCTCTTTCGAGCGCCCTAATGAGACTAAGACAAGCGTGTGGCTGAGAGAACCCGTCTCCCCACCATCCACTGACCACAAACACATGTTCAGGCACATTTTGTTTGGGATGAACGTCTGCGTGGATGAATCGGAGCTCTGATAGCAACCCCATGGGGCTTGCCCTCAGGCTGTGACTGCTTCTGTGAACACGCGAGTCTCAGGAACCCTACGGGGGAGCGCGATTCTGTCCTGTGGGGACACTGCGAGTCAGTGGGACAATGTATTTGAGCGGGCTTCAAAAAGTTCGTGGGGAAATGGAATGAAAAAAATTGTAGAATTTTTTTCTATGAATATATATATATATATGTTTGTACACACACACACACACATACCCCCTCTGGGGTAAATTGCCGGCCTGCTGCCCTTTTACCTGAATACTTTGAAGTTTATTTCCTAAAAAACAAGGACATTTTCTTATCTCCCCAGAGTATAAGTATAAAATACTAATAAGTTACCACCGATGCAACTCTGTTCTCTAACCCGCTGACCTGCATGAAATCTGACTGATTGAACCGCTGATCTCTTTAGTCTTGGCCCAGGCTGCAATCTAAGACCACGCATCGCATGATATCTTCTCTCTGGATTCCTTCCAATGGTTCTTCCCGCTCGTTCCGTCTTTTGAAGAGTCTAAGCCAGTTGTTTTACAGAATGCTCTTCAATTTACAGTATCCAATGCTTCCTTGGGATTAGAATCGGGCAAAGGTCGGCATGTCACAGAAGTGCTGGCCCCTGTCAGGGCTTGGTATCAGGAGCCACTTGAAGTTGAATTGTGCCTTTATTGCGTGTTCCTTTCCATCTCTTAGTTAGCAGTGTCTGCCTCGTTTCTCTACCATGAGATCGCTACCTTTCCATTTGTAATTAATAGATGTCATCTAAGAAGGCACTTGGAGACCATGGCAATATCTTGTTTCTCATCAGATATTTTTTTTAGGCACTAAATTCAACATCCATTGATGATTTTAATTACGGGTTATGATTTGTTCATGTCTATGTTTGTTTGTTTGGGGCATCACTGCTCTCTGGTGGTGGGAGTAGGAGGCCCAGCCCCACTGCTGGAATTGAACCTCCATCCCAGTGGGCCGCAGTCCCACGCACAACCACTACGCCACCGGGGCTCAGCCCCTATGTTCATGTCTATGTTAATGCTCAGATTATCTCAGGTATATTTAGCCAGTGGGAGCCCTTTTGGTCTCTCTTCTGAGTCTTTTTAGACACGTTCCCACCCTTTCTGGAATACTGCCTCACTTTCTGGCACGGTGTGATCCAGGCCCTATTTGGAGTTTCCCAGCCTTGGAGTCAGCCATTTGTCTGGGAACTCTGACTTCTTTTTGTGAAGCATGGTGCCAGGTGGTGTCATTGCTGATTGGAAAGCACTAGAAAATATGCCTACCCTGACCTCTGTATTTCTTTTTTTTTATGAAACCTATTACCATGAATATGAGGTTTATTCAAGTCTTTTAAAGTATATATTTATCAGCTATGAGCAGAGCGCAGTTGCCCGCAGCATAAAGCAAAAGCCAGCTGGAATGTGTGTATATATATATATATATATATATATATATATATTTATATTTATATCTCTGATCTATGTTTACCAATTTCCAGCTTTTCCGGAATGAGAGACATCTAGCTCCCATTATCCACAGTTCACGTATGCATCGAGTGTTCTCAGAATCCCTAACCTGTACCACCGCAGAAAGCAAGCCTACTAGTTCTCAACTCAACTCTCACGGCCAAGGAGTCGATGCCGACTTGCAGTGACCTTAGAGGGCGGCGTGGGACTGCCCCCCTGAGTGTCCGGGACTAGTAGAAGGCCCCGTCTTGTCCCCTCGGGGGTTTTGAACTGCTGACTTGGCATCCCGAAGCCCACTGACTAACCACAATGCCACCAGGGCTCCTCCAAGCCTACCAACTCGGGGCCCAGACTGGCTTGCTGCTCTTTTCGTTGTAGCCTGAGGAGCTCTGATCAAAAGACGGGGCTCAAAATGTGGGTGCTTTTTTGCATTTCTTCCCCCTTCCCCACCACCAAATTGTGAATTTTTTTTTTTGGGGGTGGGCATCACTGCTCTCCGGTGGTGGGAGGAGGAGGCCCAGTCTCACTGCTGGAATTGAACCTCCGTCCCAGTGGGCCGCAGTCCCACGCAGAACCACTATGCCACCAGGGCTCAGCCCCAAATTGTGAATTTTTTTAATTAAAGTTTGTTTTTCTAATTGGGGGCTCTTACAGTTCTTTTTCGTTTTTTGTGTGTGTGTGTGTTTGTGCGTTTTTGTGGGCATCACTGCCCTCTGGTGGTCATGGGAGCTACCCAGTGCTGCTCCTGAGAGCCGCCGCTGGATTTGAACTGCCAAGCCCACGGGTCGCAGTCCCGCAACTCAACCACTTACGCCACCGGGGCTCAGCCCCACCATCATTGTTTTTAAAACCTTTTCTTTCCACTTGAGCCCATGTTTGGTCTCAGCTCCTCATTTTCACCCCCCTCCTCCACTGTCCTAACCTCCTGAACTCTTGATACATTATAAATTATGATTATTTTCATATTTTCACCATCTGCTATCTCCCATCACCCATGTTTCTGTTGTTTGTCACCCTGGGTGGGTGGGGTTATCCATTGATCGTTGGGATCGGTTTCTGCTTTCTCCCCCCCATGTGAGTATTTTTCTATTAGGTCTTTTCGTTTTTGCGCTACAGTTGAAAGATTAAATAAAAAGCTTTATTGAGATACGAGTCACCTCCCAGACAGCTTACCCATTTAAAGCAGTCAACTCAGTGGTAGTCGGTATATATTGAGAAACTGTGAAAACATCATCACGATCTAATTTTACAACTTTTTCATCACTCCCGAAAGAAACAGTGTGCCCCAGTAGAAGTCACTCTCCTGAGCCCAGCCCAGCTCTCCCAGCCTGGGGCAACTGTGTAATCTACTCCTGTCTCCATAGCTTTTCCTATAATAGATGTTTTCAAATATATCTATGTAACTTATATTGTAGATTAGGATTCTGTTTCATGTGATATACATGAAGCCATGTAAGAAGTGGTCTTGGGTGACCAGCTTCTTTAATTTAGCACAAGTGATACAATGCTTACAGTGTCTCTCCGTGTAGTCTGTGAGGGACGGTTGGGGAGTTTCCACTTTAGGCGGCTATGAATAATGCTACTATGAACATTTGTATACGAGTCTTTGTGTGAACATATGCTTTCAATTCTCTTGGGCACATACCTAGGGGAGGAATAATTGGGTGAGTGGGTAACTCCATGTTGCACTCTTTGAGGAAATGCCAGACTAATTTCCAAAGTGGCTACACCAGTTTACATCTCCACCAGCAGTGTATCAGGGTTCTAACTTTTCCCCATCCTCCTTGACACTTGTGATTGTCCTTTTGTCGTCAGTCCGTGTCACGCCCGCAGGCTGCGCTCCACAGTGCCCCAGTGTGGCCATGAATACTCAGCACGAGATGCCAACTCTGAGGTGCGCTTGTTCCCCACCTCTGGTGGGTTCTCCAGAAAGTCTCTCCGGGTTCCTCTTTGTCTCTTGCCTAGAGTTGGTGACCCTCTGGTCCCCTGGGAGGCCGGCGCCCTCTGGGTCCGGTGCTTGGGTTCCAGCAGGGGCACAGCTGTGCGTGAATTGAAGGCAGGTTTGCTGTTTCTGGCGATGCTGGCGCAGCCGCCCATCGCCAAGGCTCACCAGACCACACCGGGCAAGGCAGCGATTCTTGAACTGAACACGGTCAGGCACACTTGATCCAGAAACAGGCATCCAGAGTCCGCAGCCATGATGCTGAGTTAGGAATGCCCCCACCCCCGCCCCAGACCATGCAAGGTTGGCTAGAGGTGCTCATGTGTTTTTTACCAAGCCCCTGGAGGAAGACGTCCCATTGGGCTTGACCTTTACCATCACCCCCTATTTTAGCACCTCTGGTGGGAAGGAGCAAAGCTGTGCTCTGATCCAGACTCCACCTTCCGCAGCACCTGGACCCGGTGCCTCTCATGCTTTCCTCCCCGGGAAGATGCAGGGACAGCTGTGCCCTGGGAGGGTCTTCTCCGGGCGGAATCATGGGGAAATGCAGACCAAGGGAGGCCCCTTCACGTCCCTCGGAAGAGGGAGTGGTCTTTTCTGGTGGCTGTGGCCTGGGCAGCCTGCTTTAAACAAGGGCCTTTCTGACCACCTTCAGGTCATGTGTTTATGACAGAGGCTGGGCCAGTCCAACTTCTGCTTCAGGCTCTAGTCCAGCACGCCTGGTGGGTGGGAATCCGATGCAGGCAGAGACCATCTGGGCCGGCTTGGGCGTCCCACCCAGCCAAGGGAGGACTGGCCTGGCCCGCCACCCAGCTGCCCGGAAAGCGGGTAGAGGCAGATGGTGGACATGTGCGTGCGTGAGCAAGCATACACTCGTCCGTGCATGCTGAGCGTGACCCTCTCCTTAGCAAGGTGGTGCTGATGGGGGGCTGGCTTCTCCCTCTGCAGCTGCGGCATCTTAGCTGAGCCGTCCAAGAGGAGCCTGCTTCCTTTAGTCTGTTTCTCAAGATGCTGCGGGTAGATAATCGTATTTTTATTGGCCCAAGATAAAAGTCCCGGAGTCATAGGAGCTAATACACGTCACCAAGCTGCCTCTTGGTTGGTGGATGTTTCAAATCTTCCCTTTGCCCCAGTGACCTGTCCCCTTTGGCATGGATTTTTCCCCTCCACAGTCCAGCCTGCATTTCCTACTAGGTTGTCCCGGCCCTGCAGCCAGGAGACAGCCCTTCTCCCAGCCTCCCCTCTCGCCCCTCAGCTCCACGGAATTGCCCAATCTTTGGCAAGGACAAAGAAACCGCTTACATTGCCTCCTGCCGTGCATTATCTCCTAGCTTGGGCTTCAGAGTTTCAAGCGTTTATTTTCAAAATAGATTCTGCCTCCTCTAATACTAGGAACCTAGAAAAAATACAAAGCACAGACCTTTTAAGGTAAAACGGGGCTTGACTGTGAGCTTTCTAAAGGATGTCTTCGGAGACCTTTAAAGAACTGTGTAGGTTTCTCAGGTGGAGCCCTGGCGGTGTAGTGGTTACGTGTGGGGCTCTGATTCACATGGTTGGCAGTTCAAAACTGCCACAGCTCCTAAGGAGAGAGACTGGGTTTTCTGCTCCTGTAAACAGTTACCTGTTTTGGAAACGCACAGGGGGTCATTCTGCATCAGTATTGATTGAGGGCACTGAGTTGTGGGCTTAACAGAGGTCACCATCTTCTGCTGGGCTTGGCGTTTAATAAAGGGAATGTGAAGGCTCATAGGCCCAGAGGAAGGCTGGCCACAGAGCTTCTGAGCCATTGAAATCTCTTCCCACCTAATGTCTCAGAGGGGGCTCTTACACCCCTTATCACAATCCATACATTCCTCCAGTGTGCCAAGCACATTTGCACATATACCGCCATCATCCTTTTCTTTCTTTTTTTTTTTTTTGGCATCACAGCTCTCCGGTGGTGGGAGTAGGAGGCCCAGCCCCACTGCTGGAATTGAACCTCCATCCCAGTGGGCCGCAGTCCCACGCACAACCACTACGCCACCAGGGCTCAACCGCCATCATCCTTTTCAAAGCACCCTCTTCCTACTCGAGCCCCTGGTATCAGCTCCCCATTTCTCCCCCTGTCCACCCTCCCTCCCTCATGAACCCGTGACAAGTTATAGATTATTTTCTTCATTTCTTACCTCATCCCCCATCAGGCCTCACCCACTTTTCTGTTACTTGACCCCTGGGAGGGGGTTCTAGATTGATCCTGTCATCGAGTCCTCCATTCTCCCCCCACCCTCCCCTAATCCTCCTGGTATCTCTGCTCTCCTTGTTGGCCCCGAGGGGTTTATCTATGCTGGATTCCTTGTGTTGCAGGGTCTTAGTGGTAGCAGTGTGCATGCTGTGGGTTAGTCTGATTCGTAAGGTAGAATTGAGGTCATGATACTGGGGTGAAGGAAGCACCAAAGAGGAAAGTTGTGTGTTTCATCGGTGCTATACTGCACCCCAACTGACTCATCTCTTCCCTGTGACCCCTGTGGGAGGGGATGTCCAATTGTCTACAGATGGGCATTGGGTCTCCACTCCATGCCCCTCCCCTCCCCCCAGCCACCTTGGGCATTGTTTTATTTGGGGTCTTAGATGCCTGATCCCTGTTCCCATAAGCACCTCATGATCACACAGGCTGGTGTGCTTCTTCCATGTGGGCTTTGTTGCTTCTCAGCTAGATGGCCGCTTGTTTGTCTTCAAGCCTTAAAGACCCCAGACACTATACCTTTTGGTAGCCAGGTACCATCAGCTTTCTTCACATTTGCTTATGCACCCATTTGTCTGCAGCAATGTGTCGGGAAGGTGAGTATCACAGACTACCGGATTGTTAGAACATAGTCGTCTTGTGTTGAGGGAGTGCTTGAGTTGAGGTCCAATGTCCATCTGCTTCCTTAATTCTTAGCATATAGATATAAGAGTTCAATTCCCCTCTCATTATATGTAAGGTCGCATATGTACATGTCCGTATTTAAGCCTCTATAAATGTCCTTTGCCTCCTGGTTCTTTTCTCTATTTCTTTTTACTTCCCGCTTGTTCCACCATCATATTCGACTTTCATTTGGGTTCATAATTCCTCGTTGCTACATTGTCCTGATAAAGTCCCACTAGGCATCCTATGACCTTCCTTCCATTGATTTTAGTTCATTTGTTGTCCCCGTGTCCCTGGTTGGACACCTCCCCCCCTTCCTTTCTCCCACCTCCCTTTCTCCTGTATCCTCCCAGAACCTTTGGCCCCATTCTTCTCATCTCTGAATTACTTATCCCACCTATCTTATCTAGCTAGACATGCAGAGATACATTAATAAGTGCACAAAGCCAAATAAAACAACACAGGAAGTCAAAACCAACAAAACAAAAGCAACAGCAGCAGAAAGCAAAAACAAAATGACAATAACAAAAAGAAAGCCGCTGACAAAAATGGAAAAGCCTATAAATAGTTCGAGGTCTGTTTGTTGGCCTTTAGGAGTGTTTCCCAGTCCGGTCTGATGGGGTGCCACGCTTCTCCAAAGTCTTGTTTTGGTATTCCGGGGTGGGGGTGGGATTTCATCACTCTGCTCCCCCTGCTGCTCTTCAACCTGGTTTTTTTTTTTGGGGGGGGGAGGGCATCACTGCCCTCTGGTGGTGGGAGTAGGAGACCCAGCCTTTGCTCCTGTGGAGCCGCTGCTGGAATTGAACCTCCATCCCAGTGGGCCGCAGTCCCGCGCACAACCACTACGCCACTGGGGCTCAGCCCTCAACCTAGTTTCTCGAGGTGGTAGTGATGGAGGAGAGATGTCGCCTGGCATCTGTCTCATAGCCTCTGTGCCAGCATCCCTTCAGAAGTCTGCCATCCTCGCCCTCTGACCACCTGTTGGGGGAGCTTGGCCAGTAAGGAAGTGTTAGCTGTCATCTTAGCTTATGGTTTGGATTTGTCTGCTGAGGCGTTTACATGCGTAGACTCATTGTGGCTCATGTTTGTACAAGATGTAATTACTAGAAATTGTATCACGGCCATAGTTTAACCCTTCCCATGCTGACAGACCTCATGCAGTTGTCAGGCCCCACCCCTGCGTGGAAGCGTGGCACCTCCCCCACCAGGCCCTTGCTCCCTAATCCACATCAGTTCCCATTCTGGCAGACGTCCCCTTCAGGACCGGCGTGGAGCCTGGGGCCTTTTGAGCGTGTTCTGCCGACAGAGGGCTGGCACCCCTCCCTGGCCTCATTATCTCATGTTGAGTTGTGGCCACAGAGGCGGTAATCCTGGGCATCGTGGGTCACCTGGGAGCGGACAGGAGAGGGGAACCAACCTTGCTCTCCCAGGCTCCCGTGGCTGGAGTGTGTGCAC
>PVJH01025112.1:0-32012 GCA_004026705.1 Nesogale talazaci
GCCACCACCCACCACCCCTGTGAGGGTGCGGGAGCCACGAACAGGACTCCACCTCTGATACCTCTGAAGGCCAGTGGTTCTATGACCATGGACAAAAGGGGTCTTTTGCAGACCTCTGCTGATCTGTTAAAAAATGAGTGCAAGGACAACAACTTCTTAAACTAGGAAGGATTAAATACTCACAATAAAGTGTTGATAGTAATCAGTAGAGCATAACCAAACACAAGTCTTGTCAGAACAGTTGTGGACATTCAGCGGTAAAGCCATGTTGGGCAATGTGCAGCTTTGTAAATGCAAAATGACATCTGTAGCTCTTACTGGCACATCTGGCAGACAGTCAACTCAATAAACCCTAAGCATGATGTTAATTCTGATTCATGAGATGGTTAGAAGCCAGGCATTTGGCGTCTGGGACCAATGTACTTTTTCCTATTGCCTAAGGGTAGCAAATCTGCCAAATCCAGGGGTCATCGTGCTCCCCTGGGATTACTGGGAATCAGTGACTTTCCCACATACCCTGAGTGTCGTTTCACCTGCCACAGGTGCTGTGGAGGCACTCGGACTCCTAATGACCCCTCCAGGTGAGAGTAGAACTGCCTGCGGTCCCTGGAGTTTTCAATGACTGATTCTTTATGAAAGAAGATATCCAGGTCTTTTTCTGAGGCACATCTATGTGGCCTCAAATACCACCCAGGGATTCCTAGTGATGTGTAGAATTAAATATTGTTTGGGAAATGCTGTCATTCTGTATTGACAGCTGCTCAGAACCCTGACCCACACTGTGATAAACCCACAACCGGAGTTGTGGGGATGTCAAGAGTAGGGAAGAGTATTTATTTATTTAGATCATTTTATTAGGGGTTCTTACGACTCATAGAACAATCCATACATCAATCATATCCAGCACATCTGTACATATGTTGCAATCATTTTTTACTAAGCATTTACTTTCTACTTGAGCCCTTGGTATCATGCCCTTTTTCTCTCCCTCCCCTCTCCCACTATTGTGATCTCTTGATAAATTATAAATTACTATTTTTTCATATCTTACACGGACCACAGTCTCCCTTCATCCAATTTTCTGTGGTTTGTCCCCCTCACCGGTGAGGGGAGGGGGTTGTTAGGCATCCATCATTGCTATCAGTTTCCCCTTCCTCCCCCCTATCTTCCCCATACCCTCCTGGTATTGATATTCGCATTTCTGTCCCTGAGGGATTTATCTGACCTAGATTCTGTGAGTCCTGAGTTCTTATCTCGACCAGTGCATGTGCTCCGGTCTAACCCATAGTGGAAGGCAGGACTGGCGTCATGATAGTGGGGAAGTGAGGAAGCTTCAAAGAACCTGAGGAATATTATGTTGGTTTATCAGTGATATGCTGCACCCTGGGGAAGGCTATTTTTAAAAAGTCTATCCAGTGCGTCTGTAACCCTCATGGGATCCCCTTTTCCTGCTACCAGTGAGTCTGATGTTTATGATTCATTATATTTTTAATGTTTTGTTTTTTAAAAATCCCTTCTCTGGTAGGCTTGGTCATTTTGTGCTCTTAGTTCAAGCCATGTTTTCAGCCAGCCTGTGAGTCATCTGGAAAACTAATATACACAGTTTTTCCTCATCACTGATCCTTGGTGAAGACATTGAATATCCTCAAGGGTCAACTCACTCCCTTTGCACTTTATCTCTGCCTCCAGGTGGAATCTGAATCACTGGGGTGACCTTTCAAGTCGTTGTGTGCAGAATAGCTATTGCAGCACAAAACAAGAGTGTTTTTTCCTTCAGTTTTTTTAATGAATTTTTTTCTTTTTTTGGGGCATCACTGCTCTCCGGTGGTGGGAGTAGGAGGCCCAGCCCCACTGCTGGAATTGAACCTCCGTCCCAGTGGGCCGCAGTCCCGCGCACAACCACTACGCCACCGGGGCTCAGCCCTTTAATGAATATTTTATGCTAGACAGGATCCCAGGCTATCCCAAAGAGACCAACACAGCTCTCTTGACTTGGCTTGGCATGTGTCCCTGAGTCAGGGATGAAGGTGCACACGGTTTGACAAGGCTGCTCTTTGATTAAACTGTTGATTATAGTGTTCTCATCTAGTATTTTCCACATTGAATTCTTTCCTGGGAAAATTTGGTTCAGTCTTTTTTCCAGATGTGGCAGCTAAGTAGGCAAGCTGATTAATTGCGGGCTGGACTTCTCTTTCTCCCTTTTCTTTTCTTTCTTCGTTTTCATATTCTACTATTCTGTAAGGTCCCTGGGTGGTGCACTTGACTACTGACCCATAGTTTGACACTGGAAATCCACCCCAAAACACCAAGGATGAAAAATCTAGTGCTCTGCCTTTGTGAAAATTATAGCCAAGAAGAAGTCTGCTGGAGTGGTCCTACTCTATAACTCTTGGTCAGGGCAAAGGCTCTTGGAGCAGGCTCTTATCTCCTTGCCACATCAATGCATCTGGTGTTTCTTGGAGATCGCCACATCTTGGCATCAGTCTTCCCTAAGTCTAGCAGGTCCTCAGCATAGAGCTCCTAGGATGTGCTCCTCTCCACAGTCTTCACCTTCTTTCTTCCCTTGTATCTCTTATAGAACTTGTGATTCTAGCAAGGTATGGCTTGAGTAAGGGAGGGATTTGAGAGTGTGTGTCTCAAGATTCAACCCATCCAAGTTCCTGCCCCACTAACATATTTTTAAGACCCAGTGCCATCCAGTCGATTCCTATGTATAGTGACCCTACAGAACAGTATAGAACTGCCCTATAGGGTTTCCAAGGCTGTAAATATTTATGAAACAAACCAACACACTTATCTCCCACAGAGTGACTGAGAGGTTTTAACTAACCCTTGAGCTAACAGCTGAATATTTTAACCCCTGTGTCAATACTAATAAAGGACACCTTTATTAGTCTGTAAACTAAATCCAATCCACTGCCATCAAGTTGATTTTCACTCACAGAGACCAGATAGAATACGTTCAGACTTCTCCTTAGGCTTTTTCCAAGACTGCGAATCTTTACAGGAGCCTTATCTTTGCCCCAAAGGGCGGCAGACATTAAATTTGAACTGTGAATTTTTCAATTAGCAGCCCTACTGTTTAACCTTGTGCCACTTGATATTCTTGTTATCAAGAATATTCTTCTAATCAAGAGTATCAAGATATACTGTTGTGCCACTTCATAGTCTTCATTAGCATGTACACTCACTGCCCTAGAGTTGATTCTGACTCATAGTGATCCCATAGGACAAAACTTAATTGTCCCTTTGAGTTCATCTTTTTCCCTTGGACTGGGGGTTGGTTTCAAACTGCTAACCTTACAGTTAACAGCCTAACACATAACCCACTATGACACTAGGGATTTTTTTTCATCAACATAGGAGGTTAGAATTTATAACACAGCACATAGTGGAGGATAATTACATCAGAGCATAAGAATGGAGACCCACACAATACTGAGAATCATGGCTTATCCAAATTGACATACTTTGCAGGGGACACAGCTTAATCCACGGCGACAGCATCCTTGCTTAGGGTTATCCTCCTAAAACCCTAAAATCAGACCTTGCCTGGCTTGTGCTCCAATACCACTTTTGATTTGTCAGAGATAAAGTCTGAACTCTTTAGCTTGGCATACACAATCTTCTCCCATATCCATCTTCCCTCTACATCACATGCTCAGTCTAGTGACACAAGCTACTTCTTTGCAGTTATGCTGTCTTACTTCCTTACGCAGACAGCCCCATACATGTCAGGATAGAACTGAGCATCATAGAGTTTTCAATGATGAGATTTTTTCGAAGTAGATTTCCAGGTCTTCCTTCTGAGTTACCTTTGGAGACTTAACCCCCCCGCCCCCAACCTTTTGGCTAGCAGTGGAGTACATTAACTTTGTGTGTTAACCAAAAACGTCTCCCCCATATGCCTAAATGCTACTCCCAGCACCTTAGTGCTTAAAATGCTGCAGGAATTCAAAAAATTTCTCCTGAAGGAATGAATGAATGATGTGTCCCACTGTTAAGGAAATTCAGAGAATACCAGTTTCTAACTCCTCTTCTTGGAAGGTCACAGAGTTCATTAGCATATTGAAAACTTTGATAAGTCCTACAGTGAAGACAGTGTTCCTGGCTCTATTATTATTCCATCAAGCAGGTATTTGCTGACACTGATTCACAAACGTTGAGAGCCTTTTAGAGAGCACAAGACATGAATCTCGCAAGGGAATTTGGTAGCTCTGTGAGATAAACATTGGACTGTTAGCTAGGAGGTTGGTGATTCAAACCCACTAATCACTTATTGGGAGAACAATCTGCTCCTGTAAAGATTTGAAACCTCAGTGGGAAGCCTACACAGCAGGGGTGCTCAATGCATCTATCACGGTCTACTGGTCAATTGCACATGTAGCGTGGCTAGATCGCACAGCATTAAAAAATGGATGTAAGCCTATCTTAATTGTGATGGGATTGATGACAGCAGATTGCGATCAACATATGGAGCACCCCAGCTATCCTGGTTATATGTGAGTCAGAACTGACTCCGCGATAATGGGTAAAAGTATGCAAAACCATTGTGACTCTCCTGTCACTATTGTTAGAATTGACTCAATGGCAATGGAGTTTGTGGTTGCTTCATCCAAAATTATGTTTCCCCTTTTTCTCTTTTTTGTACCCAGCCTCTCGATTTTGAAACAGCCTCAGTTTACAACATTGTGTTCAAGGCAGAAAATCCCGAGCCTCTGGTGGCTGATATAAATTATAACGCGAGCTCTTTGGCCACTTTCACGCTCATTCTGACAGATGTGAATGAACCGCCCGTATTTTCCCAACAAGTATTCCAGGCAAGAATCCCTGAGAACGCAAAAATAGGCACGAAAGTGGGCAATGTGACTGCCAAGGATCCGGAAGGCCTGGAGTTAAGGTAACGATGCTGGACAGGTGTGATTGCATGCTGTAGCCAAAGGCAGAGAAGGCTGGGAAGGCGGCCACATTCCAGGTAGCTCCTCTCACAGAGTAGTCAGCAATCGGAAGCACAGTGTCCCAGTCCACATGGAGTGTGACTTTTGTTAGTCTAGTAGTGAGTAAAGATGACTAAAACAATTATAGTTCCGTGCTAATTATCATGACTGAGCTAGGAAGCCACTTGCGCGAGGGGATTCCTGGTCTAAATTTGAGGGGTTAAAGGAAAGTATCATGAGACCAAGACCCAAAGGACCCAGAGGAGTGAGGCAACAGCGATACTTACAGGGAAAGGGAGGGAAGAAGAACATGCTCGGCAAACAGCTGTGTGAAAGACAGAAGTGAAAGATCAGTGCCAATTCTGGGGATGGAGGGAGTTCAGAACATCCAGAACCCTGGAAGGCACAGGGCAAAGCAACGGGTATGTTCTAAGGCTCTCTCCATTAATTCAAAGATGACTATGCTCAAGTCTCTTGACCTGACTGTGCCTCAGTTTTCTTCACTTACTAAAAGTGTGATGGTTAAAAGCGGTATAAATCTTTCCATCTTAAAAATGATTAATCGATTTTTAAAAGTGCAGGAAGATCTATACAGAGTTAGCCCCCAAAACATAATAGAACATCTTCCAAGAATATATGTGTATGTGAGTGTACCCACACTTGTGCTTATGTCAAAAAAACAGACTCCAGCTTCACAGCCATTCAGCCCCTGTGGACGCAGCACAGGCCTAAGACGAAAGAGAACTGCCTGTGAGTTTCAGCCATTGTAAATCTCTACGGAAGCAGAAAGCCTGCCGTTTCTTACACAGAGCAGCTGGAAGTTTCCATCAGCTGACCTAGCAGTTAGCAGGCCTACACATAACCCATTCTGGCAGGAGGACTCTTGTTGACATCTATCGTCTGCTTAAAATCCTGTCATCATTAAATGTATATATAGGTCTTGAATCCAGATCTTTTTCTGCTTTTGACCATTAGCTTGACTGAACCAAAGATTTGCTAAGCATTTGAGTGATGACTTGACTCTCAGCCAACTGTCATTCAAGCACGTGGGATGGGTTCCAACTGTCTATCCATAAGTGAGGTCTCTACCTGCTGTTTTATTTTTTACCCTTTCCTTAGGTGCATAAAGACAAACATAAGTGTGGAAAGAAGTGTAGACTCTATATCAGAGTCAGAAATTATGAATGACATGGGAGAGGATATTTGAACTTTTACAGTCATTTACTGTTTAACAAATGGTTTTTCACCTATGTCATGAGAAAGCTAGAAAATTAAATGATCAAAGATTAAAAAAATACAAACAAACCAAATTTATGACCCAACCAGTCCATGCCAACTCACAATGAGCCTATTAGACAGAGTAGAACTGCCTTTTGGGGTTTCTTAGGCTTAAAGTCTTTCCAGGCACAGATAGCCTCTTCTTTCTCCCACTGAATGACTGGTAGATTTGAACTGCTGACCTTGTGATTAGCAGCCCAGAGCATTGCCCATTCTGCCACCAGGGCTCCTTTGGATAAAAACTTTGGTTGATTAGTGGAGAAAATAAAAATGTACTTTTCACAAGCATGTAACGGTCTGAAGGATCAGGGGAAAGTTACAACGTACACAACTACGCTGGGCTGGGAAAGGTGAGGAAGACTCAGTAGGGGAGATGGGCAAGTGTGTCATGTAAGAGGTAATCATTCAGGCAAATGAAGAAGATGTTTCCAGAGGAAGGGGTAATCAATAGTTTGGGTGCCACTGATAGGTTGATTAAGAGTCAAAGATAAAGGGGAAAAACATTCGGGGGTGGTAGGACAACTGGTCAGTTGTGTATTCTCAAGTAGTTCAGAAAAGAAAAGGGAAAAAACCCAAAGGTTTTCATACTGTATTTATAATGGCCCGGCTGCTACTGAAATGGTGAAGATCTAAGCCTGTCATCAGAGCCTCATCAGTGGTTCTCAACCTGTGGGTTGCGCCCCCTTTGGGGGTCAAACGACCCTTTCGCAGGGATTGCTCGAGTCAGAACAGTAACAAGCGAGAGTGATGAAGTAGCAATGAAGATAATTTTGTGGGTGGGGGGGTGGGGGTCACCCTCACATGAAAGGATGGTGGCATGAGGAAGGTTTAGAAGCACTGGACTAGATGACTGACTCCTGTTCAGAGGACAGCTTGGAAACCTGGGGAGGTTCTCTGGCCCAAAGGGCGGCCATGAATCAGAGTCAGCTCTATGGTTCTCAGCACCACTGTCTGGGCAACCGTGCTATAAACTTGAGATTGTTTCCGAGTACAACATTGGGCTCAGAAAGAAGGACAGCTGACTGTTATTTTTGGCCTCAGAAATTGAATTCATCTTTTCTTTTAGACACATCAATTCTGGTGGATCCTAATCTAACTCTTCAACAAATATAGATACATTTTCTTATTTTCTTTTGTAATATTATAGATTATAAAACTTCTTCTCCCTAATTTTTTCCCCATGGGCGATCCAAGCCACGAGTATCTCCTTTTGGGATTCAACTGTGGTCCTTCATGCTTCAAGCCCACACTGTGCTATTTGCTGCACTGTGAACAGAGAGGTCCCTTTAAAAAGTTACTCTGATCATTTGACTCCTAAAACCTTACATGATCTCCCATCCTGAGACCAGAGAATTGCTGCCTCACCACCATAGAGGGAACCTCAGACAGTACTTGATTTATAGAATATATACATATGAATATGCATATATTTAAAAATAAATCAATTTAATTAATTCACATACCATAATAATTCTTGAATTTTTCTCTTATTCGTGGGAGCATCTTTATTTTCCAGTGTGTTGTTATTATAGAATCTTTTTCCTGTAAGCATTCTATTTCATGCTTTTTAAAATTCTGTGAAATTTTTTGGTGTTGTTGATGTTGACAAAACCTTTTCAGGATTGGGATTTCTTGGCTGAAAATATGAACAGCCTCATGGATTCTTATCAAGTGGCTTCCTCTGGGCATTGTCCGTCTTGAATTTGTTTTTCACTCAGCTCCCATTGAATTCCATTGAAAATACAAATGTACCGGGGAGCCTGCCTTCTGATTTAATATCACTTGATGGCTGCCCATTGCTTTCCAAGATCTGATTTTCTCCAGTATCTTTACTCTCACCTTTTGTCAGTCAGTGCTTCCCACATATTGGTCACATTTACTTGGAGAGATGAACCTGTCTCTCCACCAGTCTAAGAGGTCCTTTGTCATCTCTTCCTTTGGCCCACTGCTTGATCGTTATCATGCCCGCAGTGGATGGCTGTAGAATGGCGGAAGGCTGTATATCCACCAATTCTGCACAATACCTCCTGCATTGGGTGTATATGTTTTCTTGTTTGCCTGTTCACTCTGGAGAGGTGACATGGGAATAGGTTTTTCAAAAATTTCCTCTAACTGGTTTTTGTTTAAATTCTTTGATTACTGATTTTCCCCCCTTTGGGTCTATGATAATACTTTGTCTAGTAAATTAACCCTGTGCTGTTAGCAGTTAGGTGTTGGGCTGCAATCTGCAAGATGGGCAGTTTGAAACCACTGCTGTTCCTCGGGAGAAAAATGGGGGTTTCTTTCCTGTAAACACTTATAGTCTCAGAAATCCACTGTGTCCTGGCTTTGAGGTGGTGCCCACTCAATAGCGGTGAGTGAAGTGAACAGACGAAGCACAGCCACCGCCTTGAAAAGATCGATACGCTTTCCTTTTGACATCAGGTGATGTGCACATAAAGCACTAATGTATCACACGCTTTTCCTTGGAATGTGCTAACAATAGTCCACCGATGGCAAGACCGCCCGACTAGTATAAGGGTGCATAATAGAGTTTTGTATTTCCCTACAGAGTAATATAGATTTCCTCCCCCCTTCTCTTTATGAAGTTATTCCCTGGAAAACAATCAGAAAGGCTGGCTCAAAATCGACCCTGTCACCGGTGAGATCTTCAGCGCGGGCCAGCTGGACAGAGAAGTGCAAAGTCTGTATCGGGTACAAGTTGTGGCCAAAGAAAAAGGTGAGCAAAACATAATAATGATGAAAGTGGGAGGGGGGGGCCGATGGGCTGCCTTGGGCTGATGCCCCAGAATACCCGTCCCTCAGGAGGGATGGTTCCAAAGTGAAAGAGGGGCTGATGCCTTGTTTTGCTCCATGACTTCTTCGGATCATAGTCGTGCCCGTGGTCATCCAGGCTTCTGGGGGTCCTTCTCATTCCTGGGGATCCCTCCAGGGCTGCAACTTCCGGGAAAGCTCCTGAATCCCTGAACAAACAACTCCCTGTAGGTTGTTGGTGCCCATGACCTTTTCCTATTAGCCTTCACTCACAACTCCTTAGGTTCTATGGTGTTTGAATCAGCAAATGCTTTCCTGGTGTTTCCTCGAAACTCCTCAGGAGCTCGCTGAAGACAGAGACTGGGAGCCCAACCCTGGGGATTCTAACTCAGGCGGTCTTGGTGGACCTGGGTATCTGTGCTTGATGGCATTGGATGAACTTTGAAAAGGAAGGCCATAGGGTTAGGATTAGGGTTAGGGTGAAACAAATAAGAAAAAAAAAATTTTTAAAGAAAAAAAAAGAAGGCTATGAAATAAATCAGTCAAGGTTTGAACGATCCTCATGCAATCTTTGCATCCTCTATAATTCAGTTGTTGCAATATATATCCATATTGGTTCCAGATACAGAGTTCTAGGGGATTTTCAATATTAAAAGCAAACAAACAAAACACCTCACAGAAATGTTATACCTACCAGTGATTGCACTGTAATTTAAAGTATCTTGGCATTTATATGGAATAGCTCTAATCTAGGGTCAAAGTTCTATTGACCTTCTGCTGATCGATCAGAGTCCCTAAACAGCTGGTAAACATATCTCCTTGGATTGCCAAGAGAGTGAGAGTTGAAAATATGATTACTAGATAAATTACTAGGTACAGTTTTAAAGCAGGGAATAAATTCAAAATATGAATCCTCGGGTTGAGAACTGGCATGAGGAACAGAGAAAGGAGTCATAGAAATTCTTCCTGCCTACAAAAAGATTAGGAAGCATGAAAAGCACTGTGGTCAGCTTATACCAAAGAGAGTAGACAGTAGGACCATGTGCCAAGTTTGGAGCCATGGTTTGTGTTCTTGGGGGGCCTGGCTGAGGACATGGCACACGGTCACTCTTGGAGGTAAGCACACTCCACTTCCACGATAAATATATCTACCTCTTGTTTAAAATCCCTCAATGAATCATCAGGGACTATCTGGCTGAGGTCTTGAGTTAAGTGCTTCCCTGCAGCATACTGTGGGATCAACACTTCAGTTTGTATGCCTTTATAAGGACCTCTCACAGTGTAGAAGATTCATGAGTTCAAATCAGGGTCCCAAACCCTGACTCATCTCCAGTTGTTGGCTTTGATGTTGTCATTGACTAGTTCCAACTTATAGCAAACCTTTGTACAACAGAACAAAGCATACTGCTGCATCCTCATAGCCATTCTGATATTTCAGCCCATTGTTGCAGTCACTCCGTCAATCCATCTTGTCCAGGGCCTTCCTCTTCTTTGCTACCCTCTCCTTTACCAAGCCAGCGGGACTGGTCTCTCCTGATAGCACAGCCAAAATACATGCGTTGAAGCCTTGCCATCCTGGCCTCTTGGCATTAAAGTAAGGCAAACAGTTGAAATCTTTTCAAGAACCCTAATCATCTTACTGTCCATCGGTTCAGTGTAGTTAAGAGAAGAAAACTGAGAAGAAATGCTGGGCCGCAGGGTCTACTAGATTGGAAGCAGAGTGATGTGTCAGACATTGTGGAAATGGTATCTGTGATTTGAAGTTGGGTAGAAAAGAAACAAACAGAAACTCTCTTCATCGCGGTCACACCCCTGCTCTAAGCAGTTGAGGTAATAAAGCAATCATTTCTCATGCAACACTCTGAAAACAACACTAGCATTGACCACATTTTGCAGATGAGGAAATCAAGGCACTAAGAAAAATCAAGTTGCCCGAGACCACACAGCAAACAAGCTGCCAGGTAGCCAAATCCAAGTTCTTCCCTATTTCTTGTTGTTACCTATTTCCTTGGAGTTATTTCTGACTCAGGATGACCCTATAGGACAAAGTATACCTGTCCTCATTGGATTTCCAAGGCTAAAAAATCTGTACAGAAGCAGACTGACACATCTTTCTTCCATGGAGTGGCAGATAGGTTCATTGAGAGTGGGACCTAGGTCTCCTTCATGGAAAGGGAGTATTCCACCACTGACCCATTGATATCTCCCTCCCACTCCCCCCTTCCCTATTACCCCTGAGTCATGAACCTTTGTGTAGCCTTTACAGTATTTATTTATTTATTGCCTTAACTGCTTTCTGCGAATATTCATTTACATGTTCAACTATTACAAAACCATGTGTGGTTACACAGGTGAAGACAAAAAGTCTAGGAGGTTGCCCGGTGTGCGTGAGGCTGTGCTGAGGAGCAGTTAGTTAGCAGTGACCTCTCTGCGCCTACCTCGCTGTGTGTCCTTGGGCAAGTCACATGACTTCTCCTCACCTCTGTGAATAGATATCACAATTATCTTGAAGTGATGCCTGTAAAATAGTGGCACAGCCTTTGCCTCATAAATCTTCGTTATTATGATCACTAAGACATTTTAATCAGGATGAAAACAGGCCTTTTGTTTTCAGAAACATATGTTCTTTAAACTTAGCTGCTTGAATGGTATCCTTTTAAAAATTATTTTTGTTGTTGTTATTTTTTTAGTCAAGAGGATTGGGAAGCAAAAGGGAATGTCCATTTTAATCTTCCTAGGCTGGGTTTTTATTTTTTTTTCTTTTTCTTGATGCTGCCATTCTTGCTGCTAGCCATCGTCTCCTGGGTATCTTTTTATTTTTAAGAAAGTGTATCATCTTTTCTTCTTTAAAGAGGATCTCTGGGTGGTGCACCCGATGAATGTATTTGGCTTCTAACCAAAATCCCAAAATGTTGGAGGTTTGAGCCCACCGGAGGCTCCTTGGAAGAAAACCCTGGTCATCTTCTGAAAACTAAGCTGTGGAAAACCCTACAGAACAGTTCTGCTCTCTGCACACACAGTGTCCATGAGTCAGAGGGGAGTTGATTGCAAGTTGTTTTACTTACTGCAAAGCAAATGAGAGAGTTCACAAGCATTTCAATCATTTCATTCCCAAGGTGGCTCTTCTTTGAGATCGGTAGCCAGTTTTCACCTGGCCCTCGCAGATGTGAACGACAATGCCCCACGACTGGTCAAGGACTACAGTGGTTTGTACTTGTGCCATCCCCTCAAAGCACCTGGAAGTTTGATCTTGGAAGCCACGGACGATGACCTGCAACCATTTCGAGGCCCACAATTTACATTTGCTCCTGGCAGTGAGAATCTAAACAGGGACTGGGAGGTTTCCAAAATCAATGGTGAGTTGTCAAAAAGTACCGCAAGAAAAACGATGATGGATGGTGGAATTTCCTCAGTGGGTTAATAGTACTGCACAGAGAGCTTCCTTCAATGTTCTAGAAAGAAAGTTAATGTTGTTGAAACTTGCTGGGGAAGCTCTCCCAAGGGAAGAATGCCCTGGGCTTTGGGGGGAGGACGGGGTGTTGCCACACAAAGTTCCTCTTGAGTGTAGAGAGAGAGCTGGACAATCTGAGCGGCGCTTGCAGATTTTCCAGTGAGAAACATATTTCATGATAATTTTAAAGATGGCTTTATTGAAATAGAATTAATGCAATGAGCTGCCATGTTTAGGGTGTTATATATTTGTGTGTAAATATGTATATCCCTGAAGCCATCAAAATCAAGGTAATATTCCTATTACACTCAAGCCTTTCTACATGCCCTGTGGGAACTCTTCCTTCCTACCCATCCATGCCCATCCCCCAGCCAACCATTGACCTGATTTCTGTCATTATAGATGCGTTTGCATTTTCTAGACTTTTATCTACATGGAACAATGCAGTATGGACTCTTTTTATGTCTGGCTGCTTTCACTTAGCATCCTGATTTTGAGACGGGGCGGTAGGTTATGCATTGGGCTGCTAGCCACATCACCAGCGATTGGAACCCCCCAACCACCCTGAGGGAGAAAGAGGAGGCTTTCTGCTCCTGTAAAGACTGAAAGACTTGGAAACCCACAGGGGGCGAGGGGGCTGTCTACTCTGTTTTTCAGGGTGGAAGGAGTCAGAGTGGACTCAATGGCAATGAGTGAGTTTGGGGTTATCTGTGTTGTGGCATGTACATACTCCGTCCCTTTCTCCTACTGAATAGTAGTCCCTTGTGCAATCATCGTGCACTTTGCTTATCCATTCACCTCTTGATCATTATTTAGGGTGTTTCCAATTTGGGCCTATTACCATTAAAGCTAATATGAACATATGTGACTAAATATTACCAAAGTGCTTTCATTTTCCTTGGGTAAATGTCAAGGAATGGATTGATTAGGCTAAATGGTGGATTCATTAGGTTACCTGGAAGGTGTATGATTAAGTTTTAAAGAAAATGCCAAACTTATTTCCAAAGCGTTGGTTTAGACCCTGATCAAATATTGTGCTCACTAAAAAAATCAAATCGTTTGACCCCTATTGTTGAGTTATAGGTGTCCTTTATTTATTCTAGGTACAATGCATTTGTCAGAGATATGTTCTGCAAATGTTTTCTCCCAAACTGGTTTGCATTTGAATTTTTGTAATACTGTCTTTTGGAGAGGAAAATATTTTGGTTTTTATAAAGTCTGACTCATTAGTTTTCTTCCTATTATAATTTGTATTTTTGCTATGATTTTTTAACTTTAAAAATTATAAATTAGATGGAGGTTTACTTATCATATCACCAAATTTGTGTTCAACATTTTAAACTATTTATCAACCATCTCTCAACAGTTTGTCCTTCATCTACTCTTTGATTTCTTTTCTCACTTGTATGGGCAACTGTCTTCCCATTGCCTCAAATTAGCAGCCATCAACACTCTTGTCCAATATTTTGTCTTCCCTCCCTTTCCCTTTCTTCTTTGGAAATCACCAAAGTCTGTTCTCTTTGGTATAAAATCTTCATCTTGTTTTTCTTTTTTTATCAGTAAGCTTATCTAATATCTAGCCTTTTATGATTGGCTGATCTCCCTCAGCATAATGTTCTCCAAGTCCATCCCTGTCATGAGGTGCTGCATGGTTTGTGCTTTGTTTTTAGCGAAACATACTTTTGATATGATCTGTAGGAAAGTTTTTGCCAAACCCAAGGTCACTAAAATGGTTTCATGTGTTTTTCTAGAAGTTTCATAGGCTTTGCTTTGACACCAGGTTCTATGATTCACTTCAAGTTAATTCTTTTATATAGTGAAACATTATCCTTTTTTACATTTCATTTTCTTGACAACTTTGTGAAAAAAATCAAATGACTATACATATATATGCGTGTCTATCTCTGGACTTTCTCTTCTGTTCGTTGATCTAGCTGTCTTTCTTTATGTCAATTCTAGACTGTCATGATTACCTAATCACATTTGAAATCAGGCAGGATAATTCATCTGACTCCCCCCAGATTGCCATGTTCTTGACTAATAGTCATATCCTATGTGCCTCTTTGAGTCAATTTTGATTATTTTTTCTTTTCATTATGAATCTTATTTTCCCATTTTCTTCCATGTCTAGTAGTTATTAAATTAGATACTTGACATTGTGGATTTGACTTTGTCAAGTGCTGACTGCTTTTGTTTCCCCGTCAATATTCTTGAGCTTCATTCTGACACATAGTTGAAATACCTGGAAATAGTTTGATTCTTTTTACATATTGCTTTTAAGTTTTGGTAGGCAGGACCAGTGCAATATTTAGTCTTGGGCTAGCATGTCCAAACTGCTGAGGTAAAATCCTCCTGGGTCCTCTAACTTATGCTCAATAAGTCATCACATCCACCACTCCGGCTTGTAGAAGCGGGGACTAGCAAGGGCCCTTTGTGTTCCTTCTTATCCTTGGAGGTTCTTTCCCCAGCCTTGGGTCTCAGCGGACTCTAGCTGCCTTGGATCCCCCTTACCCCAACACTCTCTCCTGACGTCAGAGAAACCACGGACCTCTGCGTGGAGTTTCCAAAGACCTGGATGTTCTCTCTAGGCCTAAGCTGGGACAATTGTAGAACCAACTTTTTTTCTTTACCTTCTCTTAAGGATCCTTCTTTGTTTAATATCCAATGTCCTGATTAAAAAAAAAAAACCCTGTGACTTCCTCTATTTTTAATAGTTATTTGGGGTGGAATGGTTAATCTGTCTTCAGTCACTCCCCCATGTCTAGCTGTGGCAGTGTGGGCCATAATGATTTTTAAGAATAAAAATGTCCCCTCAAATTCTGGGGAAAAAATTTAGGCAAATATATGGGGAAAAGTATAAGAAAAGTGAGTTGCACAAAGACCAGAACAATCTTTAGGCATTTAATTTTCTAAAGAGAAGTAAAAAGGGGCTGAGCCCCGGTGGCGTAGTGGTTGTGCGCGGGACTGCGGCCCACGGGGATGGAGGTTCAATTCCGGCTCCCAGGAGCAAAGGCTGGGCCTCCTACTCTCTCCACCTGAGGGCAGTGATGCCTGAAAAAAAAAAAAAAGAGAGAGAAGTAAAAAGAACAACAAGACGCCGTAAACAAATTACCATCCAGTTCTTTATTTAAGAAACTGAAAGTAGTCTGAGGCTGACAGATATGATGACTTTGGCTGTGTCACATAGCCAAGTGACGGATTTAAAATTCAGGTTCGGGTCTAAAGACCCAGGTAGTCTACAGAGCCATTTTAGACAGTTCATAGTTCCTTTCTGTAGGTCGACCACAATTCGACTAATTATAAGTTACTTAAATTTGTTGTTTTGTTTTTGTTTTTCTCATTATGAGAAAGATCCTATAGAGCGGTGGCGCTTTACGCTAATCAATTCTTACCAATCCTTAGTATCTGATACCAAGACAAGTGTTCTTCCTGGTGTTGCATGAGCTGGAATTGAGCTTTCATGCCCGGCATTTCCCTCCTGTTCCGACAGGCACGCATGTGAGAGTTTCCACCAGGCACACGAACTTTGAAGAAAGAATTTACAGCATCTCAATCCGCATCAGTGATGGAGGTCAACCACCCATGGAAAGGACTGTCATTTTACCAGGTAGGTATTTTACTGCAGGCCATTGAGAATAGTGCCTGTCACCACAGGCAACCTGTGGGAATGCTTGTCTTTGATGTAAGACTATGCGAATTCTCCCTAAAAAATTCTACTGCCCAAATACTCTCTGTTTTCCAGTTAATTTCTGCTCATGTGTGGAAGATAGGTGTTTCCAGCCAGCAGGTCAACAGCCTGGAATGCCCACCGTGGGTATGGCAGTTGGCATCCTCCTGACTACCTTGCTGGTCATTGGTGAGTCTAATGTCTCAGCTCCAAAGATTCATGTCCTGGACCTCAGCAACATGAACTCATCTCAGGGCCTGAGTTGATCTGTAAGCAATTAGTACCGTAGGTAATAGCCAAGAGTATGGGTTACCAGTAAGCCATATCAAGTGTTCCTGTTTAGGAGACATTGTTTTAGTATCACCTCTATCCATCGTAGTTGGGAGATAGGTTTAGTTTGGAAACACAGCATGAAGCCCTACATAAACTATTCATAAATTACAGATGGTTGCCAAGTTTTTATTATGAAGGACATGGAAATACAGTATCTGTACCCTTGCTTTGTGTCAGATACAGTACTTGATGTTGGTCATCTCATGATGGACAAAACATACTCGGATCCTATTATTCAAAGCTAAATAGTGTAGTCTGCCACTGTGGACAGAGGTGGAAGCTAGTCTCACAGTGGAGAACCTTAGACACCGGAAATTCTGTGAGTTTTACTGTGTATACTTTCACGACTGTGAACTCTGATACTTTACTATCTCAGAATAGCTCTGTTGAATCAATGCCTCAACCCTTGCTTTACAAAGAAGGCAGAGATCCCTGTTCGGTTTCTCTCTTTCATTTTCATTTTACTATAGTAATTACTCTTTCTCTCTTTTAATGGTTGCCACCCACGTTAAAGACTGGAAATGGTTATTTAATCAATTCACATGTTCCCCAGTGGAAGGTTTGGGGTATCTAGGAATACAGCTACAAGGGATTATACAGTTTCATATCTTTTTACCTTGAAAAGAACTTGGAGTTCTTTTTACATGGTCTTAATTGTTCTTCCTGTGTCTGGTCTTTTCTCTTGTCATCCATGCTAATATAGCATGGGACTCAGACTGACTCATGGGTTTCCTTTCCATATACCTGTGGGTCTGAACACCTTATTATGACATGGAAGGCCCTTCACTACATGACCTCTGCCCATCTAAGCATGGGCAAGTTGACACCATTTCCCCTGGTACACACCTGACATTATCACTCTGTATCTTTTCTTTCATGATTAATTTTCCTGTTTTAAAAGGAGTTTTGAGTTTATACTGTAAATACCATTTTCTAACATAACCATCTAATGGCACAATTTTGTCACAAATTGAAAGGTGGCAGAGTTTATGTATATAAAGAGGTGCGGTGATGTGGCAGGAGAATCTTACAGGTCCATATTCTACCCTCCTCCCCCTGAAAGTACAATTGAAATCATTATAAGCCCTAGTGGGTCTCTGGGATTCTAGTCTTTTCTGCCATGTGCTTCCTGTAATGTTACTGTCGGTTAATTTTCTTAAAATTACCCCCTTTTTATATTTAACTTTAATTTGTAGTATACATTTAGTTGCTAAAATATAATTTTTGTAGGCAATCAGAAAGAGGAGAAAGTAAGAAAGGTAAATGGTCTACTAATCTAGGCAGGAGTCATGCAGAAGATATCACAGAAAATGAGATATGTGGTGTGGGTCCAAGGAAAGTAGGCTTTGGATGGGTGAACAGTCACCCACAGCTGGTTGTTCTTTATTTAAGATTGTAAAAATTCAAGAGCTCTGTTGGATGCTTGCTTGATGATTTTTTAAAATCCTTTGAGTCCACAGGACATTAGCATATTATATTCCTTGGTAGATGGACAGCCAGCAGGTTTGGCACATGCATACTCAAAATTCTTGTCCAAAAGAGGAAATACCTGGGGTTCCTTATTCACCAGGGCAACAAGCTCTCCACTGAATCACAAACAAAACTAAAGTTTCATGAGGCCGGTTTCCCGACCAGGATACTACTTTATAAATGAACGTGACAGTCCATTTTAAGATTCTACCTACCTGACCATGAATTTCCTCTTTCAGGTATAATTTTAGCCGTTGTGTTTTACCGTCTGAAGAAGAAGAAAGGTGACAGCAGCACTGAAGTTGCCCAGCGTTCTGAAGTCAGACCTCTGAACACATGAGCCGGAAAAGGAATGCTTGAACACCTAGTGACGTGCCCATAGGGCAGTCACAATATTTAACCTCATAATTTTACTTTCCATCCAATATGTGTGTAAAATCTTTTACACACTCTCCTCTACCCTCTAATATTTTACTACTCTTAGATAGTTCACATGCTATTGACCTTAGGGATGCTTTTCATTTTCCCATTTCCCATTTTTCTTAGCTATTAATCCCCAAACCATTTGCCCCCCTTCAGGAAAGACAGACTAATGAACTATTCTGTACATCTTTCTCTTCATAAAGACCCTGGTTTATTAGTTATCTATAATAGCACTTCCTGGATCTATTGATGCTTTTTAAAAAAGCTTTCCTATGTCCCATTGATTCAGCAACTTCCTTGGTAGCTCAGGAATTTTAAGGGGAAAGAAAGCAGCAGGGTCTCAGGACAAAAGTAAAGATGTGGTCTTCTCCCATAGCACACTCTCTTGAGCCCTTTTTCCCCCAGTATGCCACTCTCCCATCAGACTGGTCTTCTTGCTGTGGGACACAGAACCACAGAAGGCACTCAAGCAGGCTGCTGAGCTTCGACACAGACGCGTTCCATACTCCTCGGTTTCAAAACTCAGCATGTCACCATGCTGTGGATGCTTTCTTTACATGTCCATTACTAAAGCGTAGGCCAAGATTTCATGCATAGAGAAAGACAAGGATACATGAAAAATAATTGTGTAAAAAAATCCCAAATAAAGGCTGATTGTGGTGGTTTTCATTTCTCCCATCTCGCCACCTCCGGCTGCCAGTGCTTTCTATTGGTTCAGGGGGAGAATGGACTCCCATGGTTCTCTGTCATGTATTCATGCTGCCTCCCATGTATAATTAGCCAGAGGAGTCTAACTAAAAGAAAATAAAAATCCACTGCTGACATGACCATCGATTGAGATGTTCAAGGTAGATTCACTAGGAGCTGACAATTGTTAAATCAGAGAATCGCAGAGATTTGGAAACCTCTCTTGGTCTGCAGCTGTAGCCTGGCTCCTGACATGAGCCTACATCACACAGCATTCTACATCACACAGCATCCCAGAGTTTGTAGTCATGAAGAAGAGCTCGTGTGTGACAAGGTACTTCTACAACAACTACTGACACAACAACGATGGACGTAGACCTTTGGTTGTGACTTCTGTAAACCCGGGGTGGGGGTGGGGGGCTGCTAAAGTTCTTTGGAAAATTCCATGATCTTCAATTCTATATTTCTATAAACTTAGAACCCTCTTTGGAAAGTTCTAATATATTTTGAAAGCAAAAGGATGTGACACACAAAAAAATTCACAGCTCTATTTTTAAGACCCCAGTACAATTTTCCTAAGGAACCCCAGAGGCACAGTGGTTAAGTGCTCAACTGCTAAGCAAATGATCCACGCTTTGAATCCACCAACCACTCTGCAGGAGAAAGAAGTGGTTGTCTGTTTTCTTAAAGATTCATCGCCTTGGAAACCCCCGGGGCAGAGATATGCTGTGCTAGAGGGTCCTTGTGAGTGAGAATCATTTTGGCAGCAATGGATTCAGTTATCATTTTCTTGTATGACATTATATTGTGCCTCACACAATTCTACCTGTCTTTTTAGCTGGGATTCTTTGCAAGTCTCATAATGTGTAAGAGTCTCTCCACCCATGCCTCATAGTAAGATGCCTGTATGAAAAACTCACAAACTATCTCCCAAGCTAAAGAATAATTCAATGTTCTTCTTCTTCTTCTTTTTTTTTTTTTAGGCATCACTGCCCTCAGGTGGTGGGAGTAGGAGGTCCAACCTTTGCTCCTGGGAGCCGGAATTGAACCTCCATCCCAGGGGGCCGCAGTCCCGCGCACAACCACTACGCCACCGGGGCTCAGCCTAATTCAATGTTCTTTTATCAGTTTATAGAGGTATTTTGACTTAAGTGTTTTTAATCAAGGAGTGACAGTTACATGACATTTAACCGAAACTAATCCATTGCCACAGAATCAATACTGACTTACAGTAACTCTTTTCAAGAGCAAAGAGCTTCATTGGAGGGGCTGATGGGTTTGAATAACTGATCTTTCAGTCAGCAGTTCACTGTTACTCTTACAGCATCATCAATGTTCTTGACATGACATCTAGATCACTTAAAATCACCAGTCCAGCTTCTTTTCAGAACATCATATCATTGTTACTGAAATGCTGAGGCAGGTTAGCTAAGGTGGATTCAGGTCTTCCCTACCTGAACCCAATGCTATCCTTTCAGGTCCAACGACTATTTGTTAACTTGGAACTTTCTTATCCATTCCTGCCCTTGGGCTTCCTTTCCCGAAGAACCTTCTCTTTTACCCAACTCATTCTTCCATGGTCAAAACTACCCATTCTTGACTTCTCACTTGTCTCTGGGAAGCTTTCTCCGATTTCCTCCAGGGGATCAGAGCACTGCCTCACCTAATCTTCTCCACTGAGATGAGGAGAATTATTTACCTAATCAGGACCCTTTCCCCCTTCTTTGTAAAAGAACAGTTTACTTTCCTACAGGACAGCAGCCCTACCCACAGCTCCACTCTGTATAGTTTGGGTAGAAACAACCCAATTTTCCTCAATAGCCCAAGCTGTTGGTAGGAGCGGGCAGTATAGCTCAGTGACACGTTAGAATTTGAGCTCACACTCAGAAAAGAGCATGTGTTTGCATGCTCTCTTTATTGCTAAACTCTCAGGAAGTAGGTTCAGAGTGGCCCACAAGAGTTGGGCCTGCTTAAAAACGAGGACAAGAGACACTCAAGAGCTGAGAGGGCGCGCTTTTTTTCAGATGATGATTACCTGTATCGAGCTGTGTCTGAAGGTAATCTGGCCCTGGACTTTTCCATCCCGGGAGCCAGTAAATCCATTTTGCTGTTATCAAATCTCATTGGATTGTTGCCTTTCAAGGCCCAAAGCGTGCATATTTATATCAGGCCTATGGCACGCACACCCTAGGCCAGGTGGTATTCTTTGCTAGTCTGGGACTTCTTAGAAGACAGGAACCCCTTTCAATGGTACAATGGCTCATCATGACTCTTCGATGATTGATTTTTAATGAAGAATAAATGAAATTGCTGATTTATTTCAACTACTTATGTGGTTGTTAATTAATGAAGTGCCACTTATTTGACAAACGTCTGAGTTACAAATGGTGTGACTCTGATCTCTTTTACTCATTTATGGGATCCCCACAGACTTCCTTAAACGCCCATCTCACCACCTCCTTACTTTCGCCCGCACACAAGTCCTAATATTCCATTCCAGGATCCTCGGTCTCAGAGCTGGCTATAATAGTAAACAGGTCTGTCAGGAACAAAGCCATGGAAAAGAATGCAATAAGGAAGGAGGGAAAAGGGAAAAAAGCTGTGAGACCTAGGAGATTTGGGGGACGAGGGAAAGAATGGAAACGCTCCTGTGAGAAGCTCTGTGGAAACCCTCAAGACCTTCTGGGAAGCAGCAGATCAAAAACAGAGATCTTGGGGTTCTGGGAATAGATACTCCATAAGCCAGTGGTTCTCAGCCTTCCTATCGCAAGGACCCTTTCATACGGCTCCTCATGCTGGGGGGAACCTTGCGTTGGTATTTATGAAATCTCCCCAGAGGGTGCAGATGTGCTGAGGATTCAGAGGCTAGAAAACCTCTGAGGAACCAGTGGGTTCCAGGTGAGTGTGGTATCCGGTCCTTTTGTGAATCTAAAGATTCACAGTCCAGACTATGAATATGAGAAGTCAGGAGGCTTCTCTGCACCTCTGCACACATCACAATCCTCTCACCATCTTTCCATCTCTTAGGGAACTCAGAACAAGGTAGGAGGTATCTTTTTTTGGAGAGTCCCCCTCCCTACCCCCATCCCACAACCATGGAAAGGTTTCAACTATCTAACAAGAGCAGCTTAGGAGGGGCAGACACAGGAAACTGAAGAACTGGAAAGCTTAACTCAGGAATCTGGGTCCTGTCTGAAGCAGAGGAGGGTGCCTGGGTAGCCTAGGGCTGACCAATAAGCAGCAATACTTCACTTTTTGTACAGGGCACATCTCTTTAAAATTGACTCTAAAACACGCATTTGTGTAAAAGTGAACTTCTGGTGCATGTGCCTGGAGAGTTGGTCATAGAAAGGAATATTTTAAAAGTACAATTTGTCATTTTCCATATTTATGTTTTCTTTCCTTGTGGCTCACTTTCCTCATGGGTCAGGAACACAATCTACCAGACACAGTGCAAGCCCTGGTCAACATTTCCAAATGATTTCCTGAGTCTCTGCTGTGAGCTCATCCTTTAATGTAAGCCATGTAGGCCCTCAACACAAAGTGGACAGCCTCTGAAGATGGTTGGTGATACTAAATTATAATGGACTGAGTTGTGTTACCCCAAAAGAGATGTCGATGCACTAACCCCTGGCTACCTGTAAATGCAACTTTTGTCACCAGCGGAGTGAACATGACGTTAGACTGGAGTTGGTGACCTTATAAAAGAGAAGGAAACAGAGAGAAGAGGAAGTTGGGCCATGTGAACAAGCTACTGCAAACTAAGCAATGTCTGAAGCTACCAGAGGCTTAAAAGAATAAGAACTTATCTTCAGAAGGGAGGATGACTATGGTAACAATGGATTTGGTCCTCTAATCTCCTGCACTGAGGTAAATTTCTGTGGTATTGTTAAGGCAGCCCTAGTAACTAATCTAGATTTCTCCCTGGAATTCTGACCTAATAATGTTGATGGCTAAAGGAAATGCCACACTCAGGAGCTATCCATGCTAATTGGTCTCCAAATTCTTGGACAGAATCTGAAGTCTCATCTTACTTGTTTCTTGCTGTGGAAGAGTAGGTTGAGTGGGTAGTGGAGTGGGGAGAGCAGATAAAATAGAGATGGGATATAAAAACTAGTGTTCATTCATCAGATTGAAGGAAAGCATTTTCATTTTTTCCACTGCAACAACTGAGCGAATGCTTAAATCCAGAATTTGAAAGCCTAAGTTTGGAAGAGGAAGTGGGTATGCACATGGAGGTGGGAATAAAAATAGCATGAGTGTTTACCCAGAATTTTTAGTTGCTCTTTTGAATTAAGCAGGATTGGGAGGAAATGGGATGTATTCTTGGTAGCAGAAGAAAGACCAAACTGGGCCTCTGGCTTCTGGCCCAGGAAAGATCTCAAAGGCAGAATTGCCTGTGAATCTGCTCAGGCCCAGCCAGCCATACATTGCCTTAGTTCATGGGGGACACAGAGAACCACTGTGGCTGACTCCAGTGCTTTTTAACTCTAGGTAGGGCCCCATGGGGTGTCAGCCTTTACCGGGCAGGAGTGAATTGTGTTTTTTTCCAGTTGCTCTCAAATCAGTCCGAGCCCACAGAGATCTCATGTACAACAGGAAACATGGCTTGGTCTGGCACCATCCTTCTAAGGGTGGTCTGGTGAGAGCCACTATACCAATCTGTCTCCTTCAGGGTCTTTCTCTTTTCTGGTCTGCCTCCACTTTTCCAAGCACAATGTCCTTATCCAGTTGTGGTCTCTCCTGATCACGTGCCCCAAATACTTCTTCCAAGAGAGCTTTCTTCATTCTTCTGGTCATCGTAAGGGTCCACAGTCCTTACAATAGTCTTAAATATTAACAGTCCATGGTCCTTTGAATACTCTCCATCTTGAATAGCAGCAGGACACTGTTTTCCCTCATTGCTCCTTGTTCCTTTCCTTTCCCTGCATTTTGAATGATGTGGAAGTGCGTCCTTCATTAGCATGCATTGTTAAGAGCAGGGGGCTCATTCACTGTGGTATGCACAAGATTCTATATTTAAGTAAACAAGTAGCTTCATTTAGAATATAATTAAAGAGTCAAGAATTTAACCTGTGATGCAGAAAATAAGGACATGCTGAACAGTGCACAAAAGAGAGAGATTGGTGCGTGCCCAAACCAAAAAAGGAAGTGTGAGCCCTGAATGGGTGGTCAGAATTCAGAGAAGTTGGGACGGGCAGGGAGGACAAACCAGATTAGGGAGAATCATGATAATATGAGCTCTGGTGGTATTGTAGATTAAGTGTTGGGTCTCTCACCAAATGGTTGGCGACTCAAACCTATCAGCTGCTCCATCACAGGAGAAATGTGGAAGTTCTCTACTCCTGTAAAAATTGAGTCTCAGACATCGGAGAGTGTATGATATGACAAAATAATGATAATTCATAAACTATTATGGGTTCATGAGGCTGGGGGTGGGGAGGGAGGAGAAATATGAGGAGCTGATAGCAGGAGCCTAAGTTGAAGGAGGACGTTTTGAGAATGATGATGGCAACAGATGAACAAATGCGGTCTGCATAGCATGTATTGGTTATGATAAGAGTTGTATAAGCCCCCAATAACATGATCTTTTTTAAAAAAATTGAGCCTCAGAAGCCCTATGTAGGGATTGCTATGAATCAGAATTGACTGGGTGGCAGTAGGTTTGGTTTGAGTTTGGGTGGGGAGGACACACAAGAAGAGTTTTCAGGTTTGAAGCACCTTCATTTTTAGCACCTGAAGTCACTCTCGTCTTCTTCATCCTCTGGACCCTTCCTTCTACCCACTGGGACATGAAGTTCAGGCCACTATGGTCGCCTGACCAGACTTCTCTCCCCAGAGCGTCTTAGTGGCCTCCCTTAGGGGCCTATACACAGGAGGAAGAGTGAACCCTCACTTGGTTCCTCAGCATAGGACAAGGCCATTGTGGATGCCATCCTGACTGAGTCGTCGACAAAGTAACTCTCCCAGGGTCTAGAAAGGTGGCCATATTGTAGACTCCCTCCAAGGTGTATAGAAGTCGTGCTGGATCTGACAGAGTGCTCACAATGACAGCTTGTTCAGTCCGCTGTTCCTGCCTTTTGTTTGTTTCCTTCACAGAAATAGTAAGTGGAACACATCATTTGAGTTGTTCACTGAATTATGTCCTTGCACAACTTTGAGTTTCACCACCTTCCAGCAAATGTATATAGAGATCCAGGGTTGTTACCTTTGTATGCATTTCCTGACTAATGATCAGTAGCTGTTTATTTAGCTCACCTGTTTAAGGAGACAGTTCTCTGTAAAGAATCAAGTCTTATTTTTTGTTCTTTCTTCATGTGTTATTTCCCCACATGATCATGCTGATTCTGAGCTTTGTGCAACCTAAAGAGAATCTTCAATATAAAGATGTTTGGTGACTATTGTATTAAATTGAACAGCCCCAGGATCTAGAAGTTCTGTTTTGTGCTCCTTTTCAAAGAAGCAAGTTAACTGAATTCACCTGAACTCAAAGTTATTGTATGGTAACCATAAATCTAAAATTTGTGTCATCCTTGTGAAGGGCAGCTTAAAGCAAAAATCTCACTTTTACCTTTAACTGATCTGTGACTTAATTTGGAGAGCTCCTTTCTACTCCATGTTAGATATTATCGAAGAAGAATAAAGAAGAATGAAGTAAAATAACTTTCTGCTGTAGTGGGACAATAATTTTAAAATAGAAGCAAAATGCTCTGCCACTGCCCCTAGCTATTTCAGAGTTTGAAGGGAATATTAATTGCCACATTTTGTCCAAGGACAACATCATGTGACTGAGCTGGGAATGAAGTCATTTGGGTATGTGTTTTCTGGAATCTTGCCCAGAATGGTTTTCTCTTTGACATATGTCCAACTTTCTAATACATCTTAACATTAGTAATGCTCATAGCCTTTTTATAAAGTCATTTTTAAATATAAAGGAAGCAGCGAAAATGCTTAGGGTGAATGGGAGAGGAAAAAAGGGGGAAAAAGGTATCTATTAAAGGGAAGTGAACATTTACCTTGATAATGTCGATTAGAACCTTATCCAAAGAGTCATTCTCAATGGGTTTACATGATTTACTCTGTGTACTAGAGTACTCTGAATTTAACTCCAGATTTCATTCTTTAAATTCAAGCTATATTCACTTAACTCACAAATTGCTATTTGTTAATTTCTTTAACACCAGCAAGCAGGCAGAAGAGGTAGAATCATTTTCTTCAACGCTAGAGACTCAGGTTCGATTCCTGGCCTGTGCGCTGCCTGGGAAGCCATCTGTTGATGGAGACGTGGGTGTTACTGTGATGCTGAGCAGGTTTCAAAATAGCTTCCAAAATAAGATAGACTAGAAAGAAAGGACTGGTGCTGTCCTGAAAAATTGGCCAGTAAGACTCTGTAGATCACAAGGGTTGATCACAAGACTACATATGGTGTTCCCCTGAGTCAGGGCGCAACTTCACATCAGCTAACAAGCAGGCAGAACATCATGGTAACAGCCATGACAAGCATTGTTCTTACAGTTTTGCATCAACTCCATTCATCTTCTTGCTGAACAGACCCTGTCAGATCCGCAGAAGAAATTTCAGATGTCCTCAGACTCCAGGCTCAAGGACAATTCCATCAAATAACGAGTACATAAATGCCTACAGTGATACCTCCTCACCTTGGACCACTCTTGTCTCTGACATTTCACCAGAATCACAGCCTGTACCTAAGATCAGCTGGAAAGCATTTTAAGGAAATGAGAAGTATGAAAACCCCTCTCTGTGAGGCCAGACGTGGGGCATTGCAGAGGGCCTCGGTAAAGACTTTCCAACAGCTGGGAACAGTAAGAGAGCTGCAGAATCCATAAACCATATTAAGAGTTTTGGTGCCCTGGAAAAAGCTCCGAAATGTTCCAATCATTAAATTACCCAACTTAAATCATTTTCAGATGAGCAGATTCAGGACAAACATTACCAACTTTTCCAACTCCATCTTGTGTTCCAAAAGCAAAAATGAAAAACAATAAAGGTGAATGCCCAATTCTTATGCCACCTGCTCCTACAAGTGATGTCAAATTTAGGACAAGGAGCGTGAAGTCAAGAAAGAGCCTCCAGTATGCCGTCTGCCTTTGGATCCCAAAGTGTGAACATAGAAGTTTTGGATAATTAATTCAAATGAATTCAGCCTTAAAATGGTTCTGCCAGTTAAGACAAGGGCAGTTGATACATGGTAGATGCTTGGTGAATGTTTAATCCACTGCTACACAAATTCATAAATAAATGACATCTGAAAAATGTAAGAAGTAAAGTCCTTTGAAAATACCACCCTTAAGTTTTGACATGTAAGATGGTCCTATGAAAGAGAATAAGATATGGTGGCCAAAAAGGGCACAAAGGGACAGACTGCAAGAGAGTTTGCAGTTTGTAGTGTTGACAAGAGGCAGAGAAGAAAATGTAAGGAGAAAGTGGTTGACCTAATCGAATCCAGCAAAGAAGCCTAGGAAACAGGACTGATAAGTGTCAAGTGGGTTTAAGAACAAAGTGATAATCTGGATGATAATAGTTTCAGCCTCAAACATGGTCCATATCTCCTGGTCATACACTGCTGTGTGTATCAAGCCCCCACTACTGCTTTGGGCAGAATTTAGTCACTCAATAATGGTGGATAAAACCTGGCAGAAGTAACTTCAGATATTAAGTTATAAAACAAATAACCAGAAAATCAAATGTGACTTCTATCTTGCGCTGTCCTCTCATGCTTTCCAACGCTTTCATTTACGTGCCGTGGGAGAAGCCAACTGTCATTTTGTGAACTGTCTTACAGAGGGAGCCATGTGGCGTGAAATGGCAGATGCTCTGGCCAAGATCCAGCTAGGACCTGGCGCCTGCCAACAGCCACAGCAATCATGTCCTATGTTATGAGGTTGCATTAATAGGCATCGGTGTTTTTACTTCCCTCAAGAAGTATTGCCAGATTATGGCTGCAGAGCGCCTCATACTCACTCTCTCACACAACCACACAGGTGGCCTGATGGATTAAATGTCTGCTCACACTCCGTTGATAATTCTTAGCTGTCCTAGTTCATGGAAAGAAAATGTCATCTTAAAAAAAAGACAGGAAAGGGAATAAAGTGTAAATGGAGGACATAGAAAACAAGTTGCAAGATAGACTGTAACCCAACTACATTTGTGAATTAAAATAATGAATCTAAACAATGCAATTAAAATATATTGTCATGCTGGATGCAGATATGAAACCCACCATGAATGTGAACTAGCTACCCCTTAAATTTCTTCTCTAACCTTTCGAGTTACTATTGTCAGTTTGATCCCACAATAGAAAGTTCTTTCAAAGAGCACAAGGCTAAAGGCAGACATTCTTTAGGAATTAAGCTAAACCACTGTTTAGTCTACAGAAGACTTCGGTGGGGGGTGGGGGGTGGGGGTGGATGTTTGGCTCAGGATCTGAGGATTCTCTCAGAGTAAAAGAGTAACTCAGAAAAGGAGTGTTAGGATAGTTGCACAACTTGTCACCAGAGGGTACATGTCGAAATTGTTGTATGCTTTCCTCTATACATTTTCAACAGCAAAACAACCCAACCTCAAATAAATTACTTTATAAAGTACCAAACAGCTACATAAAAATTTACAACTCCTTTATATTTGTATTTTGCAATGTCATTAATTTAATATATGTATATATATATATATATATATATATATATATATCTTTCTAATCAAGTTTATTCTGAAACACGGCCACCCAATAGTACAGGGTAGAACCGCCCTTGTGGGTTTCTGAGACCATCACTCTGTACAAGAATAAAAAATCTCACCCTTTTAGCATGGAACGGGTTGGCTTCCAACTGGTGGCCTTGTGGTTGACAGCTGAATGTGTAACCTCTATGACAATACATGCTGTCTATAAAATTGTATATATAGATCCAGTAAAAAAGTCAACAAATTGAGAATGATTTATTATGAAAGCGCTACAAAATACTGAATTTGA
Organism: Nesogale talazaci; assembly: GCA_004026705.1. NCBI lineage: Eukaryota > Metazoa > Chordata > Mammalia > Afrosoricida > Tenrecidae > Nesogale > Nesogale talazaci. The sequence continues at coordinate 28,989 of PVJH01025112.1, forward strand.
AACACCCACTCCTCACCTATCCACATGTTTGTTTCCAAAGACCAGTTCTTGATGCAAGAATTGGCATTCTGCAAAAATAAAAGCTGACTACATCAGATCTCAAAATGGAAGAAGACCATGTCATTACATAGCTTCCAAATTTTGCATTCTATAGATGCCAAACCACTGAGAATCATGGACCAGTCTACTGACACATAACCTTAACTATCCCAGCCAGTGTGACTCTGGCCATACGTCTCTGAGTCCCTCCATGATCAGGTGTCCATCTTAAGTGCACAGAATAATCAGATATTAGATTTCCCACTATTGTTGCACATATAAAATATCAGGTGACAGCATGGTTGGTGAGTGAGGAGTAGGTGTGCTCATATCGAGAAAAGTTGAATTCAGAACAAGGAATACTATCATAGACAGAGGAGAATATTTCATAATAAGAAAAGGATCAATTCATCCGGAAAGATAACAATCTCAAAGGCATATGGATCTAAAAAAAGAGGTTTAAAATAAGTGATATGAAAGGAGAAAATGAAAAATGTGACAGAACTAGAAAGCACAAACACATACATAAGTCAATCAGGAGAAGATGTGACTCCTTTCGTAACCAAGGGAGTCACATCTTTTCCTGAGTGACTTATGGATATGTATGGAATGCTGCATACTCATCTTCCTCTACTGTGCATGAAGCATTCACTAAGATAGCACATATGCTCAGTTCTATAGCAAGTCTAGAAGAATTGAAATTGTCAACACTGCCTCCTTTCACCACAATGAAATTCGGCTGGCAATAACAGATAGGTATCTTTAGAGGGAAAGCCTTAGAGGTTTAAAAATTAGAGTACATATTTAGAACTAATGAATGGGTGTTGGTTTTTTTAATGTCGCAAGAGAATGCTTTGTGGGGCTGAGCCCCGGTGGCGTAGTGGTTGAGTGTGGGACTGTGGTCCACGGGCTTGGCGGTTCAAATCCAGCGGCGGCTCTCCAGGAGCAAGGCTGGGTAGTTCCCACGGCCACCAGAGGGCAGTGATGACCCTCCCCCAAAGAAAATGCTTTGAACGGTATTAAAATACAAATGCCACATACAAAAATGTGAGAAATGCTACTAAGAGTTTTTTAGAAGGAATTTTATAACTCTACAATGCTGATATCAGAAAAGAGAAAAGAATGGTCTACTCTAACACATTGTTTCTATTTAAAGAAATTAGAAGGGGGGACAGGTAGTTGGGGGGAAGTAAATGAAACCTGAGGTAAATAGGAAGAAGGAAAAGTGTAGAAAATAAGGAATTAAAAATGAAATGATGAAGAAATCCAATTAAAGCAAAAACTGGCTCTCAGGCTGGGAGAGGGAAACGATAATAAAATGGATAAAACTTTAGCTAGACTATTGAGAGAGAGAACGCACACACGATCAAGATCAAGATGTGGTCCTGCAGACATCACAAGGATAATGTTGTGGACAGCTTCATGCCATAAAATTTGAAACCTTACATGAAATAGAAAATTCTTTGAAAGTCTCAAATTCCCCCCAAACCAAAATCCAAACCAAACTCACTGCCATGGAGACAATGCTGAGTCAGGAACCCCCTGTGGGTTTCTGAGACTGTGAACTGTTTGGGCAGTAAAAAAAACCCAGTCTTTCTCCCATGGAACTGCTGGTGGTTTCAAAATGTCGAACATGCAAATCACAAGCCCAATGTTTAACCACTACACCACCAAAGCTCCCTCAAATCCCGTAAACTAATTCATACTAAGCCAACCTGGCACAAGAACACTGAAAGGCAAAGCATGCATTTCCACCCAGAAAGGTACTAGACAAATTTGAACTAGATGTAAATATACTAGTGGACTAATATCCTCGACAATTTGAGGAGGACTAAACTGGCCAACTAAAGTCATTCAACAATAAAATCTTGGCATAATAATTTAAATTTTTTAAAATGATCCTTGATATAGCCACAACACCAAATTCCTCATTTCCCACCCCACCCTCCGACTTGATAGTCACTTGTTTAGGAATTGTGCAAACATAACCTTCAAGATTTGGGTCTGAAGGCACAGTACATATGGTTTCACCCAACAGCTATTCCCAATCTCCTTCTCCCTTGCCTACTTCCTGCCCCTTTGCAGCTAGATTGGTGTGGCCATTTACCTCTATTCTGGGAAAGGGTTTATACGCAGCTGTCTGCACTGGGTACTTCAGGGAAACACCCTAAGAAAAAGGGAGGTCTAGACCTTTGTGCAAATGAGAAAAATTTAGTCATGAGGCTTGACGTTATTGAGCCGCTGAGTTAATAATGGCAGTCAGGTTCTTCTTAATTTTTGCTGTCACTATATGAAAGCACGCTATGAAAGCAAAAATTCCTATTTGAAAACACAGGTGTATGTTGGGTTTCACTTTAGTTGCAGTCAAACCTAATCTTCACCAGAATGACAGAGGCCTGGGGCATCTTTATAAACCACCAACAAACAAAGAAAGCAACTGAGGCACACATGAAGGCATCCAAACAAGTTCTTCCCTTGTTTGACAGGTTATCACATCTTAGAACCATGCTTGACATCAATGAATATGAATCTGCACATCAATTGACAGTCTGAATAACAGCAGCAACAATTATCTGGTGAGGATGTTGTTGGGAGAAAGAGCAAAGTAGAATCTTTGGAACCCCTTTTAGCTTCTGGAAAAACCAAACAGCAGAGTGTGCTAATAGAGAAATCCTTGCACGCGAGAATGTTTAAATCTGGACTATGATTCTCCATGGAGCACAAGAAAATTTCATTAAGTAGGAGTCTTAAAGTCAATACTGCGAATCTTTTAGTGGATACACTTACACTGAGAAGCCAACTACTAAAAGGAATAGCTTATCCATTTTTTGTCCAACAGAAGCCTGCGACAGTCCATCATCTGGAGCAATGTTTGCTCTCTGATAATCTTTGTAAATCTCATATCCTGTGTTTCTTTTCAGAAACTGAACCACAGAGGTGGGCGGCAGACGCAGAAGGGAAGTAGAACTCCTTGTTCTGCAGAGC